>JACXGM010031206.1:0-13069 GCA_016801145.1 Umbra pygmaea
GATATTACTTGGATGTAGAGTGGAGTGGAGCACTGTTATATCAGCTATATATAAATACTGAGTGGAGGATATTACTTGGATGTAGAGTGGAGGGGAGAACTGTTATATCAGCTATATATAAATACTGAGTGGAGGATATTACTTGGATGTAGAGTGGAGTGGGGGTATGGCTGTTATATCAGTGATGCATACTGCAACAAACAAATGTGTTAAGAATTGTAACGATTCCCAGTTCTCCTTCCCAGAGAACGGCCACTTCCTTGGTTTATGTTGCTCAGAACTACAATTCCCATTCCCCAGTTCTACTTCCTGTGGACTACAGCTTCCCTAGTCAGGCCTCCTCAGAACTACATTCCCCATACTCGGACTCAATTATCCTAATTCACCACACCTGCTCACTCTACACAGTATTTAAGTCACACTCCTCTCCTTGCCTCTTTGCGAGGTATTGTGAGTATATTTACTCCATTTTCTGAGCATTTCCATGTATTATTGAATTTCCGGTTCTGACCTTTGCCTTGTTGTTTGTTTACTCTGTCTTGGATTATCCTGTTTGTACCGTAGCCTATGATTAGAGTTAGTTATTCTGGTTTAACCTGATGAAAAGTTTGATAATTCTGCCTTGACTCTCCTCTGTACCTTTGCCTGGACTATATTAAAGTAAACATTGTTCCATTGTTACCTTTGGGAGAACTCAATCATTACAAGAATCAACAGGAGAGAAAGGGTCTGACTGGAGGATATTACTTGGATGTAGAGTGGAATGGGGGTATGGCTGTTATATCAGTGATACATACTGCAACAAACAAATGTATAAAGAATCAACAGGAGAGAAAGGGTTTGAACAGTGACACTAAAAAACTATTCTAAATACTGTATGTACGTGCAAATATAATTTAGTACGCATAGAAACATTTGGATTTATTAAACAATTCCATAGAAACTTTATGCCTGTCAGAAGATAGTACTCATTGATAAGTACTAATTTGATGTGTTAATGCTTGTGTATGACCTCTGAGATTTGAAGTTCAACGCACCTCTAATCACTCGCAGACTAAATCATTCCTTAAATCAGTGATACACCCAAAGCAAATGCAACACGGTAGATGATATACAAGGATGTACTCTAAAAAATAAATTATGTTTCTGAGATTGACAGATGTAAACTTGACATAGTAGAACTTCTGCTTTCAGTAGACCCGAGGCCTTCCACCCACTGCCGTCAAGTTATACAGCATAAGAAATATAGTAATGTTGCCAGTAAAGTCCTGTTTATTAAGAGGAATAGCCACATTTCAACTAAAAGTTCCCAGAACTTTTAGTCCTAGCAACTACTTCTCAAGGAACTGAAAGGTTCCCAATGTTGTGTGTGTTTCCACCATGGTCTAAAGACCTGCAAATATTAGGCAAATTAGTGACATGCATTAGGTAAGGTATAATGTTAGGTTTAACCTAGTGATTGGGTTATAGTTAGGTTTTGAACAGAAACTGTGTTTGGTTAGTAATTGTGTGTGTATCAACTAGGGTTTGGTTAGAAACTGTGTTCATATTAACTACTGTAGGCTTTGGTTAGTAAATCTGTCTGAATTAACTAGGGTTTGGTGAGTTAAGGTGTTCGTATTAACTAGGTTTTAGTTAGTAAATGTGTCTGTATTTATTAAGGGTTTGGTTTATTACTGTGTCTGTATTAGCTAGGCTTTGGTTAGTAACTGTGTTCATATTAACTAGGGTTTAGTTAGTAACTGTGTTCATATTAACTAGGGTTTAGTTAGTAACTGTGTCTGTATTAACTAGGGTTTGGTTAGTTACTGTGTTTGTATTAAATAAACTTCAAAACAACACATATTATGAACAGGACCAGTAGTCAAAGTTTACTGACCAAAATAAATACCAAATGACAACTAAACATCTAAACACAATTAGATTACAATCTGTGTGATTTAATGTACGCTGAGAAGTAGTGGTGATTTGATATGTTCCTGTCCATGTAGCACCATGGCTAGAACATAGTGATGACTTACCTTACTCATGTTACAATCCCTTTCAGGCAGTGCAGAAGCGTCATGCACCTATTTTAAGGGGCACAGTGTGCACAACACACACAAACATGTGCTCACAAATACTGATATTAAAAAGAAAATCCACTTGGCTCAAAAATCTGAGGGGGCACGTTTCAATGGGAATGATACCTCTGGGCCAGTGCAAAATAAGAATATCTGACTATGTCCGTTAACCTCCCTGATTAACCATCTTGAGCTCGACTCTCCTCGAGTGCCACTAATTTAGATGTCAGAGCATGCGCAGGTTTTGTAGGCATCAATCAAATAATTGACACAAACATTGTACATTTTACTTTGGCATTTAGAATTAAATGTACTTGAAAACAAATAATTACAAAGAAACACCAGTAAATTACATGTGAGATTCTAAATGAGTAAAACTGTAATTGCATTTTCTTGTAGAAATTACTTATATTATAATCTTATATTTACAAACAAAACATTATAGTGTAGATCAATTCTCACTGTGTGAAGTTTTACACAGTGTCCTTTTAATATTGTGTCCACTGAATTTTAGCAAGCTACTTTAGATTTGCTAGTTTTTTTACAGAGTTTGCAAGCTAATTTAAATAATTTTTTTGCCATTACATTAATGATTTAACAGCATATAACAGCAACTGTGTCCACTAAATATTACCATACATTTACAATGTTGTTGATTTCCATACCCCTATTGTGTATTTTAGAAAGCACATTAGTTAGCCCGTATTAAAACTAACCTCTGTTTAACCTCTGGTCAAGACTTTGACTGAGATCAATAAATAAGTACCATTGTTAAGTAGACTGTAAATAATTGGTAATGACAGAGTTTAGGGTGGTTGTACATCGAGGCTCACATCATCATTTAACAGAGAAGACAGGATTAACTCTTCGCTTCCTGTCTCTCCTCTTTTATCCAGAACACTTTCAGTTGTTGGATTTAATCGTTGCTTAGTGACCAGTTCAACAGCTTCTCATTACTGCTTCCAATGATCTCCTCTTTCTCTCTCCTCCTCATCCTCCTCTCCTCTGCACTCCTCGTCTGTGAATGCTCCTTCTTTCTCCATCTTTAGAGGCCTTCTAGACTTCCTGGGTTTCTTCTTGTGGGTGTTGTCAGCTAAAGTACACCCTCCTCCCTGATTAAATAACAGGAGAGATGTAGCCCCTCCCACTGATCCAGTGGAATCATCTGATTGGTCTGGCAACAAGGAGGAGGAGCAGAGTGGGGAGAGAAGGACATTGAGGGTAGAGGAGGAGCGGGGAGCAAGAGGAGAGGTCTGGAGAGACGGGCTGTGGAGAGGAGACAGGACCTTCACCTCACCACCAGATGGAACCAGCAGCTGGGTCTGCAGGAGAGACAGAGGACCAGCTATGCCCACTGAGGGATGCCCTGCTCTGGGGAGGATGGGCCCACTGTGGAGGTCAGGGCTGGATGGTGTGGCTGCCTCTTTGCCCAGGTGGCTCCATGGTATGTGTACGGGGGTGTGTGTCTGTTGGAGTTGCTTTGAGGGGACACATCTGGCTATGTCGTGGGACCCCTGATGTTTATGAGGCGGGCCGTAGGTGTGTGTTTGTAGTGTGTGTGTGCGGCCCCACCGTGCGCTGTCACCGTGTGGTGCGGGTGTGTGTCTGGGCGGACCCATGTGGAGCCTGGGGTTGGGGTTGGCGCTGTGTCGGTTGCGGCTGCGCAGGGAGCTGAACACCATGCTACAGCCAGCCACAGTGCAGCGGTGCTTCACCTTCAGGTGCACGGCGTTGTAGTGGATCTTCAGGGTGCCTTTATCGTAGAAGCTCTTACCACACGCACCGCAGCACACCCTTCCCTTACGGTGGGAGGGCGGTGGCTCAGGGAACAGCCGGGTCAAAGGGAAGGAGGAGGAGCAGGTGGGGGAGGGGCTTAGAACAAACAGCCTCTGGGCAAATGTAGAGCGAGAACAGGGGGAGTTGTTGTTGTTGTTGCTGTTGTTGGACGGCCCACAGCTGTTGTCATGGAGATCTGATAGGTGACTGGGCCAGATGCCACGTTCATCACCAGGGTTACTGGCCAGCTTCCACTGGTCCTCGCTACTGTGTGGCGGCCTTGACGATGACCTCGTAGATGAACCTTCAAGTTGGTGTTTAGGTTCTGCTGTCCCACCTATATTTCCTGTTCCTCCTGCTGCACTATTAACAGCATCTGGTCCCGGTACTGGGCTGACCGGGTTACCGTACGGAGACACAGACCCACTGCTCTCTGAATTGTCCTGCTGTACTTCACGGTGTTTGGACCTCTCAGTTTTCCGAAGACCACCCAGCCTGGAGGGAGGGGCCAAATCCAGCAAGGGGGCAGGGCTAGGGAACTGAAAGGGGAGGAGCATAGAGAGATTGGCTGCAGAGTTCTCAAAATGATGGATACTGGCAGATCTGCCCTTCTCAAAATGCTGAACAGCAGCAGGAATGCCCTTCTCAAAATGGCAGCTCTGGCCGACACTCTCGATGAACGCTCTAATGTTGGATTCTGTCTTGGCAGAGGAGGCGGGGCCAGAGAGGTCATCTGAGGCCTGAAAGGTCATGAGCTCCACGATGGGCCGTGTCTCTCCGAACCTCAGGAACTGTTGAATGGTGACGACCTCTTCCTCATGACACACCAGGGCCCAGCGGTCCAGGACACCCCCAGAAGAGTCCTGGGGGGGGGGGGGGGAAGACAGGGAGAGAGAAAAAAGGGCATAGAAGGAAAGAGAGTTCAGAAAATGTGAATTTGTTATTTTAGGCTTGGGTTTAAGATTAGGTTAGACTGTACAACACACATGAATATCAATCAACATGGTTTTAGGCTGGGATTAAGGTTAGGGTTAGACTGTACAACACACATTAAAATCAATCAACATGGTTTTAGGCTGGGTTTAAGGTTAGGGTTAGACTGAACAACACACATTAAGATCAATCAACATGGTTTTAGGCTGGGTTTAAGATTAGGTTAGACTGTACAACACACATGAAGATCAATCAACATGGTTTTAGGCTGGGTTTAAGATTAGGTTAGACTGTACAACACACATGAAGATCAATCAACATGGTTTTAGGCTGGGTTTAAGGTTAGGGTTAGACTGAACAACACACATGAAGATCAATCAACATGGTTTTAGGCTGGGTTTAAGGTTAGGGTTAGACTGAACAACACACATTAAGATCAATCAACATGGTTTTAGGCTGGATTTAAGGTTAGGGTTAGACTGAACAACACACATTAAGATCAATCAACATGGTTTTAGGCTGGATTTAAGGTTAGGGTTAGACTGAACAACACACATGAAAATCAATCATCAGGGTTTTAGGCTTGAGTTTAAGGTTAGGTGCATGTCTGCCTCGAGAAGGTGGAGCAGCCGGGCAGCGCGGGACTAGAGGGACATCTTCCACCATGGCCCACCACGTATTCTCTGGTCCCGAAGACATCCCAGCTGTTCCTACCTCCGCCAAAGGATTGGCTGGAAGAAAAATGGCAGGAGAAGGATCGAGTGCTAGGCCCGGGAGGTGAGAGCTGTGATACGGGCTACTGACGCAGCTGCTCTCTGCGAGGGCTGCCTTGCAAAGGGCGAGGGAGGTTGGCAGGTCAGTGAGGGCGGCTCCTGACCAGACCCTGGAACCCATTGTGTTGCCTCCACCACTTGAGCTTACAGGTGTAGTGGACCAGCCGCCAGAGCCGGATGCAGCAGCGTACCAGCCCCTGGAGCGCTCCACAGCACTGCAGCCTTCAAGACCCTTCACTGTGTTGCAGTCTTCAGGGCCTCCCTCAGCTCTGGCAACATCACCAGGGCCCGCTGCACAACCTGACCCAGTGCCCCCTGCACAGCCTGATCCTGGGCCCTTACCCCCAAAGACACCACAACTGCTGGGTTCTAGATGGCTGCCACCATCATCACCAGCGGCTGCCTTTGAGAAGCTGCTTAGCCTGCTTAGACCTCCGGCTGAACCACCACCTGGGTTTGTGGTTGGGGAGGGGCTGCCCCTGGGTCTCCTTTAGGGGGTGTCTTGGCCTTCTTGGGTTTCTTTCTTTCTTGGGCCCCTCCGGAGTGATGCCCCTTGCGGGGGGGTACTGTCACGCATGCTCAGCATATGGCAGGCGTCAACATAATCTGAGTACATAGACTTATTATATATTTAGGTTTATTCGATGTATTTATGTTTTCCTTAATATATATTCAATGCATTGCATGGTGTTATTAGGTCTTGCTTTCAATTAAAATATTTAGTAATTTCCCTTTAAGTGCTTATGACACCTCTCTCTGGTTTGGCTATTTCTGAGGATAGGGATTAGGTTAGGTTAGGCTGGTATCTTGTAGATCTGATGATTAATGATTACGTTCAGCCATGTTCTATTAGTTAGTTAAGCTTCCTGTTTATAAACGCTGGCCAAACTAGAGAGAGGTGTCAGTCATTGTTAGATTGTTACATTGTGTGAGAAGGCTGTCCAGGAGCTTACACATAAATGTAAGTTGTGAAAAGTGAGTCGCTGAAGTTTGGAAGTTTATGTGTACGCTCTTTAGTTATAAGTTAGCTATCAGCATCCCATGCTGCTGTGAGAGCATGGTAATATATATGGGATCATAGTGTACTTGCATTTACTGGTTCACCTGCAACTAAACTAGGTTGTAAAAAGAGTGTGGTATGTGCTTGAGTTTATGCGTACATTCTACATATATAAATATATTTGTTTTCAGTGTTTATGCCACTGTGAGAGCGTACTAAGCTATATAAGTATACTCATGGTGCACTCGCTTTTGCTGTACCCTGCAACTGAAATATATATATATATATATATGTTCTCCGGACTTGTGTTAATTAAAACAACCATCTATTTTCATCTACCATCTACCTGCCTGGGTCTCCCTCTCTCTACACCACACAGGACCATTACAAAACATATTCCAATAGGCAGTAACATATGGAATAAAATCATATATATTTTTTTAAATAAAGTTTGAATGGAACAATTATTATTTTGGGAGAAAAAAGAAATGGATAATGATTTGTTTCTGTATAAAATACCTTTATTGTTACAAATGAAATGTTGGTGTGGAGAGAAATTGTGTTTGTAGATCATTGACCAGGACAACAAAACTTACTTATGGAAGGCAGATAGTTTTACAGGGATCTTGTCAATATTATAGTTACAAAGTAAAACAAAACTTACTTATGGAAGGCAGATAGTTTTACAGGGATCTTGTCAATATTGTAGTTACAATGTAAAACAAAACTTACTTATGGAAGGCAGATAGTTTTACAGGGATCTTGTCAATATTGTAGTTACAATGTAAAACAAAACTTACTTATGGAAAGCAGATAGTTTTACAGGGATCTTGTCAATATTATAGTTACAAAGTAAAACAAAACTTACTTATGGAAGGCAGATAGTTTTACAGGGATCTTGTCAATATTATAGTTACAAAGCAAAACAAAACTTACTTATGGAAAGCAGATAGTTTTACAGGGATCTTGTCAATATTGTAGTTACAATGTAAAACAAAACTTACTTATGGAAAGCAGATAGTTTTACAGGGATCTTGTCAATATTGTAGTTACAATGTAAAACAAAACTTACTTATGGAAAGCAGATAGTTTTACAGGGATATTGTCAATATTATAGTTACAAAGTAAAACAAAACTTACTTATGGAAGGCAGATAGTTTTACAGGGATATTGTCAATATTATAGTTACAAAGTAAAACAAAACTTACTTATGGAAGGCATATAGTTTTACAGGGATCTTGTCAATATTATAGTTACAAAGTAAAACAAAATTGAAGCAACCAAAGCAGGAGAAGATAAAGTGTGGAATAAAATTCCAAATTGCGGTTGAATTCTTTATAGAATTATAAAGTGAAAATTAAAGGAGAATCTTTCATTTTGTTCTTTAGGGATTGATAGTCCAAGGTAAGTTACCTTTTCTTTAACTGGACTATTGCAAATGGATAGCAATGCATCCTATTTTAATAGCAAGTAATGTCTGGAGCATTAATACAGAGTATCTTCTGGTTGATAATGTCACTGTGCAGATGTGATAGTATTTCATTGTGGATGTTTGATGTTGTTGTCGGCCCATGTACTTGTCATTGGGAAACCCTGTATGACAATTAGCCTACATTGCCTATAGAAAATCATCATACCCTGTCAATATCCGTACCTTTTGTCTCATTACACCCTGGAAATTAAATCTGTTCCATGATGAGTCCATTACAAGTAGTGTATAGCAGTGCATAAAATGCACCATGGTTGGGATAATGCTGTCAAAAGAGCTTCAGAACAAATTTGTAGAAAGGCTCAGGAGAAGGATACAAAAAGATTTAAAAGGCTTTAGCTATCACTCTGAGTACCGTTCAGAGTATTATTAATAAGTGGAAAGCGTATGGTGCCACCAAGATTGGGCCGTCCCTCCAAACTGGATGACCGAGCCAGGAGAACATTGATCAGGGAAGATACCAAGAGGCCAATGGCAACTTTGAAGGACTTGAGTCCTTATGGCTGAGATTGGTAGGTCTATGCATGTGACAACAATCTCACAAGCTTTACACAGAGCTGGCCTGTATGGCAAGGTGGCAAGAAAGAAGCCTCTTCTGAAAAAGGGCCGTTTGCTCTTTGGAAAAAACACTTATAGGATTCTAATGCCATGTGCCAAAAGGTTTCACGGTCAGATGCGACCAAGATTGAACGTTTTGGACTGAACACCAAACACAGCACACCACCCAAAGCACACAATACCTACTGTGAAGCATGGTGCTGGCATTATGTTTTGGGGTGTTGCTCTACAGTGGGGACTGGGCTATTGGTCAGGAATGAAGGAAATATGGATTCGGCCATGTACACCTCGATTCTTGAGGAAAACCTGCGGCCCTAATCTAGACAGCTGAAGATGGGCAGGTGGTTCACCTTCCAGCACAACAATGACCCTAAACACACTGCCAAAAAAACTATGCAGTGGCTTAAGGATAGGAAGGTGAATGTCCTTGAGTGGTCAAGTCAGAGCCCTGACCTAAATCCAATTGAGGATCTGTGTATGGACTTGAAGGTAGCAGTCAATTGCCGCTCACAGGCTATTGGCTGTAATTAAAGCAAAAGGTAGAATGTGGAAAAAGTGAAGCAGTGTGAATACTTTCCATTATGTTTGGCAAAAAACAAAACAGCACACCACCCAAAACACACCATACCTACTGTGAAGAATGGTGGTGGCAACATGGTGTGGGGTTGTTTCTCTTCAGTGGGGACTGGGCAGCAATTGGTCAGGTTTGAAGTGAAAATGGATGCTGCCAAGGCATGTACAGTGCATCCAGAAAGTAATTACAGTGCTTCACTATTTCCACATTTATTTTACACTCTGATTCTGAAATTATTTAAATTCATTATTTCCCTAGAATTCTAGAAAAAAAATATGCCATAACGACAATGTGAAAGAAATGTGTGTTTGAAATCTTAGCAAATTTATTAAAAATAAAAACTGAAAAAAGCACATCTACTTAAGTATTCAGTACGTTAACCAAAAACCTAGTCTTTTCTTAGAATCCAGGACTAGCCATTGGCAGGATGCTGTGCTAGTACTATCAATTGGGCCAATAGGGAAGCAGTTTTATGTTTATTTGTGACATTTTCATCATAAAGATGGAGACTATCTGAATGTAGGGAGACTTCTCCAGAAAACAAGGCTTTGTTGTTTGTAACATAAAAGTTTGCTCTGTTTCACATATCCTCTGGACACCTTTGCGTAAATTATTTCCTCAACATCTTGGAAAACCACGGATGGACTAAGACCTTTTAGCCTGTTGATGGAGAAGTGAGACACAGTTCCACAAAAACCATGAGCAGATGCTCATGAACAGTGAGCTAATTTCAGTATATTAACTATTTGTTGAATTGCGTACTATCATGGCTGGCAATTGAAGCAGTGGGTATGTCTTCCCAAATTAATAATTCTTATTAATATTTTGAGACTAAGAGTCTGTGGATTGGAGCAAAACTTGTCTGCATAAAAAAAACCTGCATGCCTACCTGCAACCATATTATAATGGTTACACTACGGGGAAGATCAGTTATTCAAACCAGGTATTTTACTAATTAAATTTTTATAATTTTAATTTGCAGGGTGTAATTTTGACAAAAGTTAAGATTTTTGACAGGGTATCTATAAACATAACAAAATAAACACAGACTCACTTCCTTCCTACCTGTACTATGTATCCTCTGCAGTAGTCCTGTAACGTCCATCCCAGAGTCTCCAGAATGTACAGGACCTACATTAACATGAATAAAAGTATTGCATCTCAAAGACCTACATTAACATAAACAAACAGTTACAGTATCATAAAAAAGACCTGTATTAACATTGATACACAGTTATAGCATATTAATAAAGACCTACATTAACATGAACAAACAGTTACAGTATCTTAAAAAATACCTGTATTAACATTAATACACAGTTATAGCATATTAATAAAGACCTACATTAATGAGAATAAACAGTTACTCTATCTTAAAAAAGACCTGTATTAACATTATTACACAGTTATAGTATATTAATAAAGACCTACATTAACATTAATAATCAGTTACAGTATCATAAAAAAGACCTGTATTAACATTATTACACAGTTATAGTATATTAATAAAGACCTACATTAACATTAATAATCAGTTACAGTATCATAAAAAAGACCTGTATTAACATTATTACACAGTTATAGTATATTAATAAAGACCTACATTAACATTAATAATCAGTTACAGTATCTTAAAAAAAACTGTATTAACATTAATACACAGTTATAGCATCTATATAAAGACCTACATTAACATTAATAATCAGTTACAGTATCATAAAAAAGACCTGTATTAACATTAATACACAGTTATAGTATATTAATAAAGACCTACATTAACATTAATAATCAGTTACAGTATCTTAAAAAAAACTGTATTAACATTAATACACAGTTATAGCATTTTAATAAAGACCTACATTAACATTAATAATCAGTTACAGTATCATAAAAAAGACCTGTATTAACATTATTACACCGTTATAGTATTTTAATAAAGACCTACATTAACATTAATAATCAGTTACAGGTGTTTTTTAAGATATTGTTACTGATTATTAATGTTAATCAGTTACAGTATCTTAAAAAACACCTGTATCAACATTAATAATCAGTTACAGTATCATAAAAAAGACCTGTATTAACATTATTACACAGTTATAGTATATTAATAAAGACCTACATTAACATTAATAATCAGTTACAGTATCTTAGAAAAGCCCTGTATTAACATTAATACACAGTTATAGCATCTATATAAAGACCTACATTAACATTAATAATCAGTTACAGTATCTTAAAAAACACCTGTATCAACATTAATAATCAGTTACAGTATCATAAAAAAGACCTGTATTAACATTAATACACAGTTATAGTATATTAATAAAGACCTACATTAACATTAATAATCAGTTACAGTATCATAAAAAAGACCTGTATTAACATTAATACACAGTTATAGTATATTAATAAAGACCTACATTAACATTAATAATCAGTTACAGTATCTTAAAAAAGACCTGTATTAACATTAATACACCGTTATAGTATATTAATAAAGACCTACATTAACATTAATAATCAGTTACAGGTGTTTTTTAAGATATTGTTACTGATTATTAATGTTAATCAGTTACAGTATCTTAAAAAACACCTGTATCAACATTAATAATCAGTTACAGTATCATAAAAAAGACCTGTATTAACATTAATACACAGTTATAGTATATTAATAAAGACCTACATTAACATTAATAATCAGTTACAGTATCTTAAAAAAGCCCTGTATTAACATTAATACACAGTTATAGCATATATATAAAGACCTACATTAACATTAATAATCAGTTACAGTATCATAAAAAAGACCTGTATTAACATTAATACACAGTTATAGCATCTATATAAAGACCTACATTAACATTAATAAACAGTTACAATATGTTAAAAAAGACCTGTATTAACATTAATAATCAGTTATAGCATCTATATAAAGACCTACATTAACATTAATAATCAGTTACAGTATCATAAAAAAGACCTGTATTAACATTAATACACAGTTATAGTATATTAATAAAGACCTACATTAACATTATTAATCAGTTACAGTATCATAAAAAAAACTGTATTAACATTAATACACAGTTATAGCATCTATATAAAGACCTACATTAACATTAATAATCAGTTACAGTATCATAAAAAAGACCTGTATTAACATTAATACACAGTTATAGTATATTAATAAAGACCTACATTAACATTAATAATCAGTTACAGTATCTTAAAAAAAACTGTATTAACATTAATACACAGTTATAGTATATTAATAAAGACCTACATTAACATTAATAGTCAGTTACAGTATCTTAAAGAAGACCTGTATTAACATTAATACACAGTTATAGCATCTATATAAAGACCTACATTAACATGAATAAACAGTTACAATATGTTAAAAAAGACCTGTATTAACATTAATACACAGTTATAGTATATTAATAAAGACCTACATTAACATGAATAAACAGTTACAATATGTTAAAAAAGACCTGTATTAACATTAATACAAAGTTATAGCATATTAATAAAGACCTACATTAACATTAATAATCAGTTACAGTATCATAAAAAAGACCTATATTAACATTATTACACAGTTATAGCATCTATATAAAGACCTACATTAACATGAATAAACAGTTACAATATGTTAAAAAAGACCTGTATTAACATTAATACACAGTTATAGTATATTAATAAAGACCTACATTAACATTAATAATCAGTTACAGTATCATAAAAAAGACCTGTATTAACATTAATACACAGTTATAGCATCTATATAAAGACCTACATTAACATTAATAATCAGTTACAGTATCATAAAAAAGACCTGTATTAACATTAATACACAGTTATAGCATATTAATAAAGACCTACATTAACATTAATAAT
>JACXGM010031207.1:0-13033 GCA_016801145.1 Umbra pygmaea
TGACAGAGAATGTTGGCTGTGAGCAGCGGCACAACAACCAATCACAGCGAACCAATCACTGTGCAGGCATGCGGAGCGTGCATGTCATCCCAGCAACAAACCATACAACAAACTTGTGTAAACTGTGGTGCTACCTATACTGTCATTGAGTGCTACCCTTCTTCACATCGCATGTTCCGGCGATGTGACTATCGCACATAAACACATCGCGATGTCGATGCTAAAACACAACATCGTTCAGCCCTATTCTGAGACATTATTTTGCCCTGTTGTACTTACCTTGCATTTATTTTTACTGTGCCACTGAAAGATGATTCAGTAGCAATTAACAGCAGTAATGGCGGCAGACCTCCCAGTAATTAAAATGCTGCTTCACTGTACTGCCTTTAAAATTTAGTTCATCCCTAACTGCTCTCAAATAGTTGCTATAATGTGTTTTTTTAAGTGTAGTTAAAATGAATAAATGCCAGAAATTGTTTTTCTTGACAAAACCAGCACAATTTCTAAGGTAAACCTGCACTATGTAACCTTGTTGAAAACTACAAAAACAGTTTTTTAGGACTACGTTAGGAAACAGCCTATTGGATCCAGAGGTTGAAAACAAATTTAGTAGTAATAAGAAACAGACAATATCTGCATAGCAAAATCTACATTACTCCAGAGTTAACTAGCAAGCAATGCATATTTTTCTGAAGTTGCTTATATTGTCCCTGTATTGTTTCTGTGTTCAACAAAAACATACAGTTAAAAATTTCATATTTTAATAAGTTAACCACTTGAAAAAGTTCTATAAATACCACAATCTCCAATCCCTAAGAACATGTGTGCCAGCAGTTTTGTTTGTCTGTGTCTGAGGTGTCCCTCCTTGTCCAAACAGAAAGTGAGGATCGCTTCTCTGCGCTGTATTCACGCCCTCTCCCGCTTCCCAGAACACGAGGTAAGACTCCACATGTCACATCTCCACCGACTGGCCTAACAGTTGTGGCTCAATGAAGTGATTACTGCTGGCTTTTTTGCCTGTCATATGAACTCGTTGGCGACAAACATGTCCGCTCTTCCGTGTGCAGGTTATGCCCTTCCGTGCGAGGGTGCTGCGTGCCCTGGCTCCACCTTTAGATGATTGCAAGAGGATGGTGAGGAGCGAGGCAGTGGCGGCCCGCAACGAATGGTAAAACCCTCCACAACACAAGATCCTTCTACACAGTCTCAAACTCCAGTCAAATGCTGTGGTTTTTATTACCATGTGTCTCTGACCATGTGAAGGTTCCTGCTGGGGAGTCCAGGAGGCCGGTGAGGTTGACCCCTGCCCCCATCCCCTACTGGGGGTACGAGGGGACCCTGAGGATTGAGCTTTGTTCCAGGCCAGGGGCATTTCGATTTTGGGACAGCTACTCACCACTGTCTGAAGCACATTTCTAATATGACACATTAATGTGTCTCTTTGTACTGTTTCTACCATCATAAACACGTCTTTTGGACTTAAACTCCACTGCATGGTGGTATAAAATGGAAATGAGAGATGAACTGGGAATATAACCTTTTTAGTGTGTTATCGAATGTGACAGGAAGATCTATTATATGTATAATGCCTTGATATCATGAGTTACAAGTCTTATTTCACCTCACGATGACAGTTATATACAATAGATTTAAGTTAATATTCTGTAACTAACAACACTGAGGACAATGTTAATGTTTAACAAGGCTCTTGAAGAAGCCATTTTGAAGTCAACCTTCTAGTCAGTATTGGGAGAACGATTGAAGCTGTCACGTTTGGCTGTACTTCAACTTCTCTAGACACCTAACTTTTAGCCTTGCAGGAACATGCCAAGTATATAGTGTGTGGACAAAATTTAAATCTATAACTTAAGCTATTAATAAAAAATCTTTTGCAAATGTGTGCCCTGCTGCTTTAACAAACATAATTAGAAACTATGGACAAAGTTGAAAAAAACAATTTATAAAATAATATTAAACGATACAAGCTAATATAAATTCATTATCAAAACAAATGATCGATATGCACAGTAATGGAGCACAGCTCCTATTGATCATGTCTTAGCAGTCATTTCACAATGGCAACAAGGTAACACCATACACTTGTTAAAGGCTGGCTACTCAAAATATTCATTCTGGGCATTGTAACTCTATGGTGGCCAGTTTTCAAACCAGCTGGAACGAGGGCTGGGCTTTCCAGCATTAATTACCATATTAGACGGTTATTATCCTTGTAGGACAAACTACGTCATGAGTAAGTAGTTCGAGCCTGAGTTTGGCTTCTCCGACTTTGCCCAGACATCCAGCATGAAGTTTTGCAAATTGACATAGCGCTGCTGGGATTTGGGATAAGTCTGGTTATCTACCTTTCCTCGTCGCTAGGTCGGCAGGGTCTATGGGGAATTGGACAAGACTACGGTAATTAGGAGGGGAGAAATCACAATCCCCCAGAAGGTGCAGGATGGTCGAAGGTCGATTGCATGCTTCCGCCAAGCCGTGCGATTATATCCCTCTGCTTGTTCAACACAGAAGCCATACGTCATTGCATGCGTGGGACACATAACTCAACAATACAACCGTGTTTGAATTCACAGGCACCCGACCTACAGACGAGTCGTTTTGAGAGTAAAGCAACTAGGTACTCACATTCGACTACCAACCCCTCTACCCCAGGGTGCCCTGTACCAATTTGTGCCGCCCCACGGTGAGCTCATAAAATTATGAGTAAGTTGGTTGGTAGAGAAACATCTTGTTGATGTGGGCAAAGGAAATTTGTATGGAACTTACATTCCAAATAATAAAATTTGCATTCATGTATTATCAACAAATTAAATATGGCACATACTGTAACTGTCCTTCGACAATATGCTAGCTTTAACCAGAGAATGGCAAAGCATTTTGTGTGCCATGATCTATTCTAGAGCCTAAATGAACATGTTTCTATTGTTTGTGTAGTTCTGTGTAAGTCTCCAGACTCCTCCATAGAATGACAATGCCTGAGGCGTGTGGATATCTCTTAACCTTGCCTTTGTTTAAAAAAAAGCTCTGTTTTAACACAGAAAAAGTTCAAGAATTTCTTCTGTGACTTGAGTAAAATAAAAGCACACGCTTCACGTAAACCTTGGACAATATACTGGGGGTGGACTAAATAACAGAAACACCACAGGGAAAAGGACTATTACTTTGAAGTAACTAAATCACAATTACAAACGCATCTACAGAGGTCACATTAGGTTGATTACCAATCAACAGTGCATCTGTGTCAGCTATGAAAGAGGTCAAGAAAGAACGAGGGTTGCAATTAACACAGAATTCAATTAACACCTTGGTGACTTACAGAATGAATACAGTTGCTTGTGAGCTTTACTAAGCTGGAATTTATAGCAGGGCTTACTGTATTGTTGGCCAAAGCACGGGCCCAGAAACCCTGAGCAATGGAAAAAAATAATACGGTGTAATGTCATCGTCCTCCCTGTTTTCAACATCCACAGGTTTACGCTTTAAGAAAGCCAAAGAATGAGTTCAAACCACAATGTCTGCTGCCAACTTTTAAACATGGTAGGGAATCTTAAATGGTATGGGCAGCCATCTCATTAGGTCTTAATATTTGCTCTGCATGGTCACATAACAGCCAAGGAATACGAAGACATTGTACAGGGCCAGTTGCATCTTATGGGCACTGTTACCTCATAATATTCCAGGATG
This sequence comes from Umbra pygmaea, assembly GCA_016801145.1. Classification (NCBI taxonomy): domain Eukaryota; kingdom Metazoa; phylum Chordata; class Actinopteri; order Esociformes; family Umbridae; genus Umbra; species Umbra pygmaea. The sequence goes on from JACXGM010031207.1 coordinate 3,703, forward strand.
CTAATGCTAAACGAATTTTATTAACATCAGCAAGATCAAATTCTTCATCTTACTGGTTGGTGTAATATCCCACTACACACAGTTCAAGACTTATAAAAGTATTCTAAAAAGTTTAGAGCTGTTCTGAATGCACAGAGTTCCCCTAATCCTTATTAGATCGTTTATATTAATTCACTGCTCATGAAAATTAAGGGAACATGCAATCATCATGTCCAGTTAGGAAACATAAGCGATTGTGACTCAATGTCACCTGTTTTGGGGCAAATGAAAGAGACAACAGGTGCAGTGGAGAGGCAACAGCACGACAACCGCCAAAAAGGGATTGGTTTTGCAGGTGGTGGCCACAGACAATTGCTCTCTCCTTATCCTTGCTAACTGATTCTTTTCTAGTTTAGTACCTGCAGCCCATTCAGTTTGCACAGGTAATCCAGCTCTTCCAGGATGGATCATCCATACGTGGCATTATAATGTGACTTTAGTAAAATAAAAGCACACGCTTTACATAAACCTTGCACAATATACTGGGGGTAACTAAATAACAGAAACACCACAGGGAAAAGGACTGTTACTTTGAAGTAACTAAATTGCAATTACAAACGCATCTATTACAAAGGCATCCTTCCTCACTGATTCTTCACTAGTTTAGCATGTTGCCAGTTGTTGTACCTTGTAACTACTGGTAGCATGAGGCGGAACCTGCAGCCCATTCAGGTTGCACAGGTAGTCCAGCTCTTCTAGGATGGATCATCCATACGTGCCGTCATAAAGTGTGCTGTGTCTCCCAGTGCAGTCTCAAGAGCATGGAAGACATAACAAGAGACGGGCCATTACACGAGGAGACCTGGACGTGGCTGTACAACAGCATCAACCCAGCAGAAAGGACTCCTTTGTGCATGGAGGAACAGGAGCAGCACTGCCAGTCCTACAAAATGACCTCCAGTGAGCTACCAAACTGTCAGAAACAGACTCCTTGAGAGTGTCATGAGGGCCTGTGCTCACAGCCCAGCACCGTGCAGCTCGATTGGCAGTCGCCAAAGAACACCAAAATTGGCAGGTCCGCCTTTGGCGCCACGTTCAATTCACAGACGAAAGCAGGTTCACACTGAGCATATGTGACAGATTTGAGAGTGTCTGGAGACAACAAGGTGAACGCTATGCTGCCTGCAACATCATCCAGTGTGACCGGTTTGGTGGTGAGTCAGTGATGGTCTAAGGAGGCATATCCTTCGAGGGTTGCATAGACCACGTGCTAGCCAACGGTACCCTGATTGCTGTTAGGTACCGGGATCAAATCCTCAGACCTTACACTGGTGCAGTGGGCCCTGGGTTCCTTCTGGTGCAGGACAATGCCTGGCCTCATGTGGCCAGTGTGTGTAGGCAGTTCCTGGATGATGAAGTCATTGATGCCATTGACTGGCACTCACGTTCCCCAGACCTGAATCCGATTGAGAACCTCTAGGACATTATGTATCGGTGCATACGATGCCACCAAGTTGTGCCACAGACTTTCCAGGAACTCACTAATGCCCTGATCAAGGTCTGGGAGGAGATCCCCCAGGACACCATCCGCTGTCTCATTAAAAGCATACCCAGACGTTGTCGGGAGTGCATACAGGTACGTGGTGGCCATACGTACTACTGAGTCACATTATGTTTCGCCTTGATAAAATTGAAGTTGGAACAGCCAGTGATTTTATTGTATACTTCGCTTTTCAATGTAAGTTCAGCCCTCAGTCAGTTGGAGATTTTGGTTTCCATTGACCATTGTTACGTCACTTTGTTCTCAACTAATTACAAAATTGATGGTATTAGTGATTTGAGCAGCTTTTGTTTTGTGTTCCAGTGTTTTGTCCACCCCTGGTACCTGCCAATACAAAAAAGCTTGAAATCAGGTCACAGGACAGGGTAAAAGTTGAAAAGACGGGACCATCAGTTCACATGACATAGACCGTAGTGCAGATTAAGGTCCCCGGGTCCTGGTCTCACGGGCCAAAATCAAGCCCCCACAATCAACACATTCAAGGGCTGAGAGGACTCAGAAGGTATAGCTGTACTGTTGATTCTGGGCCATAATGTGGAGGTAAAAAGCTGGCCAGCAGCAGAGAAGTTAGATGGCCGTAAGGTCTCTCCTGGTTAGAGCCTGAGACCGTTCCCAAACCAGTCCATCTTCATGAGGGGCGTGGCTAGATGGCAGGACGACTCTTGTCAACCAGTGACTGTGAACAGAAATCAAAATCCAATTTTCTCAATCTTTAACAACAGCCGTTAACTAACAGCTATTACCTATTTCCCCAAAAATAAGTAAGATGCAGTCTGTGACTTTTGCAATACAGTTTTTTATTGAACCTCCCATTTTGTCACGGTTGACTAATATTCTGTTTATATCTGCATCATCTTTAAATAGAATCTCTTTTATATGTAAACCATAAGATACCAGGTTTAAATCATGTGGTTTTGATGACAAGTACATGACATATTAAACAAAGCTCTTTAATGTCACATTTACAACCACTAGACAAAATCACAGACTGCGGTGACGTGTGGTTGGATGAACCATTTGAACGTCCCTCACAATCCTGGATCTGTCCAAGGAGCTGCGGAGCTGCCGACAAGACAGGGTCAATGGGAATTGGACAAGACCAATTGGGAGGAGAGAAAAATGGGGAATAAAATTAAATAGAAAATCATATTTTTTATTTAAATATATAAAAAAGACTGCATCTTTAAGTAAACAGATTAAGGTAAACAGATGTCAACTATAAGAAGGATCAAATATGGTTGGTGATGATGAGAAAGGCTTACCTCGTCTCCTGTACACCAAACAACACTTTCCAATTGTTGATTTTCCCATAGTGGTATGGATTTCGAAACACCTTAACAGGAGAGAAAGAGGCTTTAGGCAACTCAAGAGTGGTACATCTTGTTGACATCTGGGTAGACGTCCTTAGAGCCCAATTAGCCTTTACCTGTCCCTTCTCCTTTAAGCGTCGGATCTCTTTCTTGTTGATGTGTCTCTCCACGCTGGTTTCTCCTCTGGTGATGAGAATAGCGTGCCACAGGGTCAGACCTCCCAGTGCTATGGCCACCGAACTGAAATGTCAAACAACTTACACAGTTATCTATCAACGGTAATTCTACATCATTTAGGATAAGCTCTATTTGAGCATACAAAAAACAGCTATATCTGTTCATTTCAATAATAACAAAGTTGTCAGGTAGAGATTTGAATGTTCTTTAGCTGTTACACATGGATCTCACCTTGTTAGCACCCAAACGAAAATGACACTCTTGTGAAACATCTTTTCTCTGAAGGAGAAGAGTGGTGGTGGTGTCTGATAGTAGCTCTAGAAGGAAGGAAAATCCAAAAAAGCATTTTGAATAGTACAGTCATAGTCAAACGTTTTGAGAATGGAACAAATACTAATCTTCACAAAGTCTGCTGCCTCAGTGTTGATGATGGCAATTTGCATATACTCCAGAATGTCATGAAGAGTGATCAGATGAATTGCAATGAATTGCAAAGTCCCTCTTTGCCATGAAAATGAACTGAATTCCAAAAAAAAACCATTTCCACTGCATTCCAGCCCTGCCACAAAAGGACCAGCTGCCATCATGTCAGTGATTGTCTCGTTAACACAGGTGAGTGTTGACGATGTCAAGGCTGGAGGTCACTCTGTCATGCTGATTGAGTTAGAATAACAGATTGGAAGTATTAATAGGAGGGTGGTGCTTGAAATTGTTCTTCCTCTGTCAACCATGGTTAACTGCAAGGAAACGCGTGTTGTCATCATTGCTTTGCAAAAAATGGGATTCACAGGCAAAGATATTGCTGCTAGTACGATTGCACCTAAATCAACTATTTACCAGATCAAGAACTTTAAGGAGAGAGTCCAGGAAGTGCAAGGATCGTCTCCTAAAGTTGCGGGATCGGAGCACCACCAGTGCAGAGTTTGCTCAGGAATGGCAGCAGGCAGGTGTGAGTGCATCTGCATGCACAGTGAGGTGAAGACTTTTAGAGGAAGACCTGGTGTCAAGAAGGGCAGCAAAGAGGCCACTTCTTTCCAGGAAAAACATCAGGGACAGACTGATACTCTGCCAAAGTTACAGGGATTGGACTGCTGCGGACTGGGGTAAAGTCCTTTTCTCTGATGAATCCCCTTTCCGATTGTTTGGGCCATCCAGAAAACACCTTGTTCGGAGAAATCAAGGTGAGCACTAACATCAGTCCTGTGTCATGCCAACAGTAGAGCATCCTGAGACCATTCATGTGTGGGGTTGCTTCTCAGCCAAGGGAGTGGGCTCACTCACAATTCTGCCTAAGAACACATTCATGAGTTAACAATGGTAACAACATATCCTCCGAGAGCAACTTCATCCCAACCATCCAAGAACAGTTTGGTGACGACCAGTGCCTTTTCCAGCATGATGGAGCACCTTGCCATAAGGCAAAAGTGATAACTAAGTGGCTCGGTAAACAAGACATCAACATTTTGGGTCCATGGCCAGGAAACTCCCCAGACCTTAATCCCATTGAGAACTTGTGGTTGATCCTAAAAAGGCAGGTGGACAAACAAACAAAAAAAACTATGCAGGAGAAAAGACAGTGGGATTGATTAGCTCAAATGGGAATTTCAATCACAGTACCTCCCATCATCTCTGTAGCTAGAGAGAGCATTTATCATATGTTATATAGCATTTTAAACTTGTTTTTATTCTAAAACACTGAGTTGTTTGCTCAGAGGTGTATATTTATATTTTACTCTGGTAAATGGCATGAGAACACTACATAAACATGTAATTTTTTACATTTTAGTAATTTAACAGATGCTCTAAGAGCGACTTACAGTAAATACAGGGACAATATAGATTTTCTGTTAACATCTTGTGATTAAATGTCTTGCTCACTGCTTTCGAGACTCCCTCAGCAAACTGTTAGTAATAATTACTTTGCTGTTGTCTGTATCTGTAGTTAAACAACCTTCACACTTAAGGCTCAGAATGTATGGCCTTCGGCTCACCTACATGTGAATCCTGCACCATGCCAGACACGTAAATAATAAAAATGTGTCAGACGTGGCCGACTGCCAAAACAGTACTTACAGTGCATTTAGTCAATAACAAGAAAGTATTTATGGATGGTAATACTCAGAATGTCAAGTCTCCCAAACAGTTCCTGTTCTTCAGCCTTTTGCTGTCCCTTACCTCGACTGCGTTGTACGCCTCTAGGAACATGTCTTTGCAGCTTACACTGCAGTACATGCAGCCCATGGTCATGTAGACACAGAACGAGAAGAAGTAGCGCTGGTTGAAGTGGCCCACGCAGTTGTTGAGCCAGGCTGTATTACTAGTTAAGGTCAACGTTAAATGGGGCACATCTACCGAAGACAACATGAGAATGTACCAGATGATTACATGTACAGTGCCCTCCACAATTATTGGCACCCCTAGTAAAATGAGCAAAAAATGGTTAGTAAAAATGCATCTTTTTGTGAAATGGTGTAATTTCACAATGAAAAACTTAAACATCCAACCTTTAATTGAAGTACATTTATTCAGAGAAAAAATAATATCCACCATCAAGAAATAATTATTCGCACCCCTAGAAATTGTTATCAACAACATGTGTCTGAAGCATTATTTCCATTTAGATTTTACTGTTTTAAGTTGAGCGTAGTGTTTAGGAACTTTCAGGCAGTAATCCATGACTTCCTGTTTCACTGGGGTACAAACAGAAGGTGACACAGAGGCCATATTTCCTTATTCATAAATCAAATGGCGAAAATCAGAGAACAAACATATCAAGAAGTGAGGGAAATGTGTGTTGAGCTGCAGAAGACAGGGAATGGCTATAAAAAAAGCTGCTCACCTGAAAAAGCCCATATCTACTGTTAGAGCGATTCTAAAAAATCTCTAAGCAATTGAACTGATACAAACCTGCCTGGGAGAGAACCCAAGTTAATTTTTCCACCACACACAGTGAGGATGGTAAGAGGCAAATAAATCAAGGAGAAGAGTAGCATCGTGGGGTAAATGGTAAATGGATTGCATTTATATAGCGCTTTTTCTGACCAATGGCCACCAAAGCACTGTACAGAGCCTCACATTCACACCCGTTCATTCACACATTCATACACCAACGGCAGTGTCAGCCATGCAAGGAGTCAGCCAGCTCATCGGGAGCAGCTGGGGTTAGGTGTCTTGCTCATGGACACCTCGACACTTGGTCAGGAGGACCTGGGGATCGAACCACCAAACTTCCAGTTGCTAGACAATCTACTTGACCCACTGAGCCACTGCCGCCCCAGTCACAAAGTCTCCAAAACTACCATTAGACGCCACCTCCATGCCAACCAATGATTTGGAAGGTGTGCCAGAAAAAAGCTGTACCTGTCATTACACCACAAACGTAAGCGCCTGGGGTATGCTAAAAAAAATGTTTTATCTGAATCTGGCTGCCTCTGCCAGGAAACTGAAACTGGGTCATCATTGGATCTTTCAGCAGGACAATGATCCTAAACATATGTCCAAATCAACACAAAAATGGTTCACTGAACACACCATCATGTTTCTGTCATGGCCATCTCAGTCCCTTGAAATACTGAAAACCTGTGGGCTGAGCTTAAGAGGAGAGTGCATAAGAGAAGACCAAGGACCCTGGATGACCTGGAAAGATTCTGTAAAGAGGAATGTTCTCAGATTCCTTGCTCTGTATTCTCCAACCTTATTAGCTGTTACACGAGAAGACTCAGTGTTGTTATATTGGCAAAGGGAGGTTGTATAAAGTATTAAATGCAGGGGTGCCAATAATCGTGGCACACGTGGTTTTGTTAGAAATAATTATTTCTTGATGACAGATTTTTATTTTCTCTGAATAAATGTACTGCAATTAAAGGTTTGATGTTTGTAATTTCTGTGACCAATTCACCAATTTTGTTTGCATTTTTACTAACACTTTTTTGCTCATTTTCCTAGGGGTGCCAATGATCCAATGATCATGGAGAGCAATATATTGTAGGACTGTCCTGCCTGGTGCCTTTCAATGCTATGAAATGGAAGAATTTAATCTCAAAGAACTACGGATGGGGTTTCTGGGTGTCGACGAAAAGGATACGACAGTGGTGATCCATCTTGAGAATACACCTGAAATAAAATAAGAAAGACACTCAGATCTGCGCCATAATTAGAGGTATTAAGTACAGGTTTATATTTCTGCACAGAAATAGAATGAATACACCAGAGGAATCAATGACATGAATGTGAACATTTCTTTACCCTTTAGTCATTTAGTATATGATCTTATCTAGAGTTACTTACATTAAGTTCAGGGACATTCTCTGGAGCAACATTTGGCTCATTGATAAAACTGCCACTGAGTCCCATTCTATGCCTGAATTTCTATTCAGATAATTGGTATGAACGTACGTATTGCATATGCTGCAGTGATGGGTCCTGGCTGGTTTGGGGATGATGCATTTCTTACACATGGACACTGATGGTAAATCACTATTAACCTGAGAAACAACAGAACACTTGTTATTTAACAAAGCAGGCAGCGGCCTGTAGCTACTGACGTCCCTGTGTTTTTTACCCCAAAACAAGCTTTTGTTCCCTGCTAAAATTGGATCGGGCTACTCGCCTGTGGCGGGTGACCAGGGGAGGTGGTTGTGGCCTTGTAGTAGTGGAAGATAACCATAATGAGGAGCCAGTGGCCGTAGGTGAGGTGCCAGACGATCCAGGGCAGGGGGTACGTGTTGAGGATGACAGGCAGCAGGCACAGGTAGACTATAACCAGCACCGAGCTGGTGAGGACGATCACCAGGCCCACGAACACCTGCAAACACAGGACGGGTGGACATGGACAGAGGGAACAACTCATGAGGGAACGAGAAAGGTGAAAAAGCTGTGAGTGAGAAAAAAGTGAATGGCAAAGAGGTTTAACAGCTGCCCATCTGACTTTTTACCTAAAGCTTTTGCGCTGTGTGGATCACATTCAGGAAAATACATGTGTAGGCTATTCTACGGTTTACAGAATGAAGCTGGGTGATATATTTTTTTCAAAATATATTTTTAGTTACAGGCCACATATTTAAGATGTTTTACAGTACCTCTTATTTTGGGCTGGACGTGTAATACATTTTTTATAAGTGCGCATCATTTTCGTAAAATTAATTCTAAAATCAATGCTTTGTATATTGCATTTCTCAATATAAAAAAATTACGAAATAACGATTTATATGGGATAATGTTTCCCTACACTATGCAGGATTTTGTGACACCCAAAAGCAGTAGAATTTAACTTAGATTGGAACATTTATATTAAAATTGGACTTGCGTCACCAAGAACTGTGGAAGCAGAACTCGTCATGTTCTCTGGCAAAATAACACTGCATTGTGGTGCCACCTAAAATGCTTTTTCCGATTTTCAAAATATCAAGAAAAATATATACTTGTATAACTTTTTTAAACTGGTCACAAAGAGAAAGTAGTTCAGTTTTCCTTGCACAGAATTCTATGCAGTGCACCTTTAAATGAAGATAAAATAAAGTAAGATTTACTATCATACAGTACTTCAGTAAGTCATGAAACTCCAAATACTTGGTTCTAAAGAAGGACAAAATATCCTTTCGATGCACTGCCACATACAATAAAGAAATCAATTTGACTGCACATCTAGAAACAGTAAAGTGATCCACTGACTTACCACACCAAACCAGCGAGTTACATTATCTACAATCCAGTAGACTGGCTCAAACACACAGTCCAGGTAGGTGTCCGCGTTGGTGAGGCTGTTGAAATAGAGGGACTTGAGGAGCAGTTTCCAGTAGCTCCACAGCTCATGAAGCTTCTTCTGAGGTTTGCTGGGGCGACACCCCCGCTTTGGGCACAGCCGGCACCAGCGCAGGCACGGGCGCATCATCGCGAAGAGCTGCCACCTCCAGCTGCGCATGCCCCCGCTCTCCACGCACACACGCACAGACACACACAACAGAAGCAGTTGGAAAATGACTACGACCAGAAAAAACAGCTTTGACTGTATGGGATTCCACGGGGCAAATGATGTCATTGTCATCGCGAGTGTTGACATTCGCGGCTCTTCGCGCAGTACTGCGACAACTTCAGAGACCAGGGTTCAAAAACCAGGATCGACCCAGCCTACTATAAGCTCTCTCCCCAACAAGCTCCCCCTTTTATTCTAATCTATCTAAACAATCTAATCTGTCTAAATAAAACATGAATGACTACAATACAATGAGTGTGGAATTACACTCTTCAAAAAAACTAAAAAGACTATCCTCATCTTAACTCAGGTGACCCCCCCCCCCCCACACAC
>JACXGM010031208.1:0-13033 GCA_016801145.1 Umbra pygmaea
ATAGTGTCGCTGAAAGCACGGTAATTTATTAAGTCTCCTGGAGGTTTCTATAAACTTGGCCACTTTGAGGCGCTGCGGATCAAAGTAGACGGTATTGTAAAATCGTCACATCCGCTTATAAAAAAAAAGTGTTGAGGCGGTAGGAGAATGCGGTGGTAAAGAAATCGGTAAATTTCTAAGTGTTTCGTTTCATTTGACGACGGATGATCAAGTAGTTAGTTAGCAAACAAAATTATATTTTCCAACTACACCTTTCGATCAAGAAGATATGAGCGACAACGGAAAGGATTTTAACGAGCGGGTACGTATTTAACCAACCACGAGCTAACAGCTCTTCTGTCCGTAAACTGAAGACTGAACGACGCCATTTGGTCCAGGCGGCTAACATTAGCATGCTAGAATTTGCCTGTTAGCATTACCATGCTAAAATCCACAACCACGAAAATTATCTGTTAAATACGGCACAGTAGATCCTTGTTCTGTTTGTCACCATGCTGTAGTAACTTTGCATCGGCTGAATTATCCAGCCACAGTAAATGTGAACCTTGTTGAACATTTCAAATGTTGTGGAGTGACGCATTTGTTAACTTCTAGAGTATACGTGTTTTTATTTAGGATATTTTGTGTCGAATTATTATTGTTATTTGATTAGAGCTAAATTAGGTGGTTTGCAACACACATCAAGAAAATAGTTAAGCATTTTACGAATATGGCTACTGTTGAGACTGATCAAATGTACTTACACTAATAATGTAGGTAACAGCTATATATATCTCATAGTGTTAGTATAGATTCAGTCCTTGCCTACAGTACCTGCTATCCTACAGTAGGTAATTTTCCTTGATCAAGTTGTTAGTAGTTGTTACTGCTATATAGTAGGCACTTAATTTAATAGAACTGGAACTTAACTACTCGAGGAGTCCTTTTTTTTAAAAATTACATTTTATTTAATGTTATAAAATGCATTTACGAATTGAAAAATAATCTTTTTTTAAAACCAATACTCTTATACTTCAAAGCATTACTTTAATTTATTGTAGAAGTGACTGTTCTTCAGTCTTGGTCGAAGGGCCTGGTGAACCAGGTGTGCTGGTATTGAGTTCGAAGGAAGCCTGCACTCCTGTTGGGAGCCTCTGACTAGGATTGATGAACCAGATTCAGCAATAATCTCAACAAACTCTCATTCTGTAACGTTTCTACTGTTCATTCATCATTCTGATCAAGATACACATTGCCTTAACGTTTAATGTTTTTTTTTTAGGTACAACAACTTGGTTCTGATTTGATGACAATTTTGGGTTTTTGCTAATTAATAACCTTGTAGTTTTTTTAAAGAAACCAACTCGTTTTATCATCCTTGTCTGTTTTTCGTTAAGGTTGAGTTGGGAAGAAGCAAAAAGGCGGAAGAACTTTCAGATATGGAGTTTGAAGTTGTTAAAGGGGCATATTTGATGAAGCTGATGGTGTTGATGCATGCTAATGTAAAATGAAGCTGGCAGAAGCGAGCGGCCGCGCTGGTAGTGGTGTGATGGCAGATGTGCAAATCAAATGGGAGGAAGTGGGGGAAGAGGAAAGAAAAATGAAGTCAGAAATGGTGTGAAGCGGAAGAAAGAAGAAAAGAAATGGTTGTGTTGAAGTTATGAAGTTAAAGAAGTAATGAAGTTTTGAGAAGTGTTCGGGGGTATGACTAATTCCCTATAGCCTGCTATGTTATTATTACTACAATCCTATTTCTTTCTCTCTCTCTGTTTCCCAAGCCATCCCTCACGGACCCTAGGACAGTTTTTACAACCAGTTGTTCAACTCCACCAGTACACCTTATTTTACTTTCAACCAATTCATAAAAAAATGTTCAAGTTGAATCAGGTGTGCTAAAATGGGATGTTCAGTGGTCGGGGTACTGTTGAGGGATGGGGTGAGAACCTGTCCTTTAGCCTGCATGCAACTGTTCCTTTCTCAGACACATTACTTAGCCCACAACATGCACAGTTAAACTCTGCTATGCTGTGTAGTCTGAGAACAACGAGCTCAGCATAGATGTGAAAAGATTAATGTAGATTGACAGAGACCCTTAAGTGTATATAATTTCCTCTGGTCGCCTATAACGGGCAGATCTAGTTACCATATTCCCTCACTTTAATTGAAATGTTATGATGAATATTTAAAATATTGGGGCCTCTAGCAGGTTGAGGTTCCCTCTGTTCCTCGTCTCTCTCCAGGTGGCTTCCGTGTTGTGGTGCTTACCTGTGTTTGTGTATGTGGCCCTTTCAGGACTCACGCTCAGCTTCAAGGAGTGTGAGCCCACGGGGTTCTGGAAAATCTGCCAGCCACTCTCCGGCCCGTTCCCCTGCCCGCTCCAAAAATGGCTCCAGACATTCACGATCCAAGTCCCGTTCCCGATCCCGCTCCAAGTCCAGGTAAGAACACCTGGAGGCTTTGGGTTTGGTGGGAAGGTGTTTAGGAGGTGCTAGGTAGTGTTTTTGGAGGTTCTTTATCTCTCTGTATTTTAAAACTCTGTATTACTGATTAATTAATTTGTTTTCTTCAGGTCTCGTTCCCACAGAAGTTCCCGTAGGCACTATACTCGTTCACGCTCCCGTTCCCACCGCCGTCGCTCCCGAAGCCGTTCCCGCAGCGGGGAATACCGGCGCCGTCGAAGCCACAGCCACTCCCCTATGTCTAACCGCCGCAGGCACATTGGCAACCGGGTAGGCACACATATAGACACACACACACACCACCTTAAGGTAAGGTACTTTTTAGTCAAACCCCAAGACATTAACCCTGTCCTTCTCACTGGATCCACTACAGGCCAACCCGGACCCCAACTGCTGCCTGGGTGTGTTTGGTCTGAGTCTGTACACCACAGAGAGAGACCTGAGGGACGTGTTCTCCAAGTATGGCCCCCTGGTGGACGTCAGCATAGTCTACGACCAACAGTCAAGGCGCTCCCGTGGCTTCGCTTTTGTCTACTTTGAAGTCAGAGAGGACGCCAATGAAGTAGGGATTGGACCAATGGGAGGAGGGGAATTAGAATGGTTAAAGGGTTTAAATGAGCGTTGTGTAAGTAGGGACTGTACTGCTTCTATAATATCCAACTCTGTGCTTTCAGGCTAAGGAGAGAGCTAATGGCATGGAGTTGGATGGACGGAGGATCCGGGTGGATTTCTCTATCACCAAACGACCACATACCCCCACCCCTGGGATATACATGGGACGGCCCACATAGTGAGTTACTGTCTCACGCTCAAAACGCCTATGAAATTACTCTCCAAAGTCTGGTTTAAAATAAAATCTCAAGCTTTAGGAGCTTCTCAGTGTGGTGCATCAGTGTTCCTCTGGCATTCATAGATTGGAATAAACTGTTGATGGAAGTGACAGGATGGTGCTTTAACCCTGAGCGTGTTTTACAGTGGTGGGGGCGGTGGAGGCAGCGGTGGAGGCGGGGGCAGTGGTGAACGAAGTGGTGGTCCCAGCTCCAGCTCATCTCGCCGTAGCTCCAGGGATTATGACCGCGGCGGTGACCGTGGTTATGACAGAGGTTACGACCGTGGCTACGATCGCTATGATGACAGAGAGTGCTACAGATCCTACAGGTGAGACCTCTGACTCTTATAGTTAATGGTTGCTAAGCAGGACTGGTTGTTTACTTACGGAGTCTGACTGTTGCTACAGGCGCAGGTCTCCGTCTCCCTACTACAGCAGAGGGGCTTATAGATCTCGCTCACGATCACGATCCTACTCCCCACGTAAGTCAACCAGACTTGTGTTATTATGTATAGTTACTATTTATACTACCAATTAGTTTTCAAACAAAATCCCTTTTACATCAGTAGTTGTCACACAGTTCTCAGAGCTATAAACCTCTTGTAAACCCCAGAGAAAGCAGTAACATGTTGCAATAGTGTGTAAGAGAAACCCCTGGAAAGGCAGGGATGTTGGATGAAAATAAGAGAGGAACGGAGCTCTGGTGGTAGACCAGTCCTGTTCTGCGTTTGCAGGGTAGATAAATACTACATTGCTTTTGAAGGCCAACTTTTTAATTGAAACATGAGCCTGTACAGGCAAAGCTCAGCCTGGCCTGAATGTCTTCCCTCTTGTCTTCACAGGTCACTACTGAGCAAAGAACGACGAGGACGAAGTTGAAGACTATTTTTGTGGGGTAGATGTAGGGTTAGGGGCGGGGCGGTGGATGTAGGTTGGGGTGGTCAAGGATGTCATTGTGAACTGAAGAGTAATTTCTTTTTTTTAATTGGTTAATTTCTGTCCAAGCTTCTGTCAGTCTTGGTTTAATTGTGTTTATCTTTGTACTTTTTTAATGGTTAGATATGTCGACGTGGTGATGTGTATTCAAGCTAGGATGTTGGGTAGGATCTTATTACTTAACCCTAGAATGGTGACACCTTGTATCAGTGGTTAAGGGCAAACATTAAGCCGTTATGTTGAGGAGGAGAGCTAAAAGCTCTAACGGGTTAGTTCTGTGCTCTGTATACATGATTTTAAGTCTGCAGAATTACAAGCAATAAAACTGCATATTTTCAGGCTTGTTGTTTTTAATGTCTTCTTTGCCTTTGTTTTGTACCTAATCTCTTGTAGCAACAGGTTTACCAATTTTTCCCACAGCATCTTGTTATTGAAGGAGTGGGTAAGGTGAGAACATGCATGTTTAGTCTCAACATGACCAGGAAAACTGTCTTAACAGATCTACCGTTATTGGGAACATAAGTTTGTGATGCATCCAGTAATCGTTAGATTTAATAATGTTCAGGGTTTATTTTAAGTTGTATACATTTAGGAATAAAAAAGGAAAGCTGGTGTTACAGGGACAATTATTTTATTATAAATCTGTGAATAATTCCATGTGGTTAGATAATACACCAGATCTTACGAATCACGTTACAAACGACATGGTTATCTTAGCTGGATTTGAACATACAACCATCTGGGGACGGTTTCATGTTAACGCCCAACCCGACCTGAACGCCCTGCCATATTTAACTACCTGCGCTCACCACCAGCTGTTAAAGGTAGATTTCGGTTTAGATTATTTCAAAATTCAGTAAACACCTTACATCATCCAGCATAACATACTAGTTGGAGCAAATTTCCAACTATTTTACTACATACGCACAGCAAAACTTAGAGTCAAATGCTGATGTTTGTGCATAAACTGCTGACCTCGATTTAAAAATCTAGTACATTTGTCATTTTTGACAATGCCCTTATCAAGAGAAACGTACAGTGACATTCCCCCTGGATCAATGTAGTGTAAAGTGTCTGCTGAAAGACAACATTTGATGTAGTCTGGAATTTGAACCAGCAACCTTTTGACTACTAGCCTGACTCCCAGGCAAGTGGTTAACTTGTTCGCAGTAGCCTACTGACTCAGAAAGCAGTGCCCCATGCTCCTTCGGTCTTACTGAACACCTGAACCTAATTTTGATTGGGTCAATGTGGGCTCACAGTAAACATTAAGTGCACCAGTCTAAAATGCCTGCTACAGTACTTTAATGTTGAAAAAATCTTTGTGATTCCTTGAATCACTGCTGTTGTTTTTGTTATTATAATGCTCCACTGTAAAAGAAGCATGGGGAAATTTTGAATATTTTTAACATAATAGAAAAATAAAAGTTTAGAATCTAAACTTGAAAGGCATGGTTGCAATATTTTTTTTCCCAGTGACTTAATTACAGAAACCCTGGAGCAATTAGGGTGAACTTCCTTGTTCAAGGCTTGAGGGTGTCAGTTGGTGGCCTCCCGCCATTCATTTAATGATAAAATGGGAAGTGTGTATTACGGACTGGAATAGGTGTCTTGACTCTGCTCAATAAAGGTCAGCACACTTCAGAAATGTTAAATCTGGCTGTCATGATACAAGATATAAGCTGGCCAAAAATAGGTGCTCACTAGGATAACTAAATATTGGATACTACAGGTTTCAGCTCGAAGTGATGAATAAATCCAAACACCAAATTTTCATCCTTAAGAACATGGGTGTATGAATTTACACATCCCAAAGCAAGAGTGTGCAAATTTCTTTTAAGTTCAGCTATCATTTCATCATAGTCACCTAACCACCACTGCAGGAATTCCAATTGTACAATATACATTTTAATAACTTACATTTCAACAACCACATGTAAATTAAGAATTAAATAAAAGATGGGTTTTGATTTAACAAATACACTAAATGATATTGGACAATGGCATTATGTACATTTCTACTTAAATTGCAGAAGGTCAGGGTTTTTCAGTACAGTTAAAAAAATAATGTTAATAGAAAATGTGAAACAATCTGTATTCTAACACATTCTCAAATTAGTTTCATTTAAATACATGATGAGAATTTAAATAGTGCTCATAAACATTTTTTACAAAAATAAAACATGGACTAGATGACCTCTATATCAATTGCAAAGATGAAGGCAAAACAAACTAACACAGAATAGGTCAGCAGCAGTACTCCGCGATCCATTCACGCTAGGCATCTAAACTGACCATTAAATTACTATTGTCCTGAGAAATCTCAAGTTGTGAAATGTGTTGCTGTAAAGCAAAACATATCCACAGTGCTGTGAATAGTTTATTCCTATTTCAAAAATGTTTGTCAGTGTTTTAAGTAAAATTATTATTTAATGTTCAAAGTTATGGAACACCCAAACAATTACTAAATTCATAGGATGTCATTGGTTGTAATAACTCTGTTCAGTAAATAAATGTTAAAAACGTCAATGTGGTGTAGTGGGCTAAGTCACAGCTGGACAAACTAGGTCACAATTTTGGCACAGCGCTGCCCAGGATATTATCAAATCGGATTATCAATCTGGCCACGTCGCTCTCCAGCGACTCCTTGTGCAGTTTGGGTGCCTGTGAGTTAAATTACGAAAGTACAGGTGAGTGTAATCATCCCACGCATGAGCTGACTAAAGGCTTCCGTGTTGGATGAACAGTGTGATAAGAATCGGTCGGCTCAGTGACATAGTCGGATGAACCACGTGAGTGCCCCTCATCATCTTGCATCTGTCCAAGGAGTTGCAGAGCTGCTGACGAGGCAAGGTGAGGGGGAATTAGGGTGAGGGCGAATTGGACCAAAAAATAATAATAATATTTTTGTCAATCTTTTTTTTAATTGGTTCGCTCAGTTTCCTTTTATTGTCTATGTTTCGGTTGAAGATCTGAAAACGTTAATGAACAAAAATGTGCAAAAACATATCTAATGGGACAAATATTTACATATCGAATATATCTATGTATCTATACATCCTCATTGGTAGATTTAACATCTAAAGGAGCACATGTCGCAGCTACTTCAGCCAGACACTCCAGGCCTTTCCGGGCTGGAAAACAAAGGCCATCTGCTACCCTCCGGTTAACAACTATTCTGATGACTCGTGTGGGTTGGTTGGTTGGGTTGATTATTTCTGTTGTCGTAGTAGAATCTCGGTTCTGTTCATTTACTTGGGGGACTGAAACAAGTTCTTTGTTTGTTCTCATCCTAGTATCAACTAACCTGATCACACGGGTCTGAAAGTCTTCTTTGATTTTGTCTTTAACTTTGTACGTCTGAGCAGCTTCTGTGTCTGTGTAGGTTTCTTTATTTGCAGTTGCTGATTCAATGTGTTCCTTTTTCATTTCCAATATATGTGACATTTGTTTAAGTTCTGTGTTTGTTTTGTTTGCATGAGGCCTTTGAACAAGCTCCTTGTCCAAACTTTTTGCTGTTAAAGTGGTTTCCAGATTGGGCCTACCAAACATAGCAGGATTCATGCTGCTCATTTGGGACCTCTGAACGAAACCCTCCCTTGAACTCCATTCTGATCTTTGAACTGGTTTCACATTATCCAGACTTCCCAGAGCCGGTTCATCGTTCATCTTGCTTATTTGCGGGATTTGAGCAGCATTACTTTTATCCATTCTATTGACAATAATTTTTATCACCCTGGTAAGAGCAGGTTCTTTTACTGCCTTACTTAATTTGGGCACTGAAGGTGTTTCCTCGCTTGGCTCACTCACTTGAGCAAGTTCTTCCGTTGTCCTGTTTTTTTTGCTGTTTGCCAGTAATTCAATTTGAATTGGATCTTCCGGTGTCGTTACAGGTTCTCTCTTAGCCTGTTTTATGTCAGGTGTTCCAGTGAGTCCCTGGGCCTCACTAGTATCATTTTTTATGTCACATCCTTGAACAGCATTTTGATTTGTTTCAAAAACTTGAGGCACTGAATCAGCTTCAGTGTGTATGTCAGTTTCTTTGGACATTTCAACTGGTCTCTTCCTTTTCCTCCCTCTGTTCAAATCCTCACATGTCCTTCTCCTTCTGCATCTTTGAATTGGCTCAGTGTGTGTCTCATTTACCTTATTGTCAGTTATGATAATCTTGGCCATTTCTGTAAGTTCTTGGTCGGTGTTAGTTTCTTGGGGAGCGTGACTCTGTCTCTTCTTTGAACTCGTGCTTCTGGGCATTACAGTTGTGTCTGTGTCCCCCTTCTCTATACGGGCAACAGATTTAATCAGTGTCTGGTTTGCCTCTGCAGGTTTTGTATCAGTGTTGATTATTTGAATGGGTTCATTTTGTCCAGAAGTTACTTGGGCAATTAAAGCAGGCTTCTTCCTTGGTCTACCTCTTCTGACATTTTTAGCTGGTTCCAAATGTGCACACACATTTTTGGCGGTTTGTGTATTCTTCACATTTGTTTCACTTACTTGAACTAGTTCCTTCCTTGGCCTGCCTCTTTTGGGCATTTTATTTGCTTTCCTGATGGTCCCACTCCCTCCAGACATTAGAACATGTTCTACATTTGGCATACCTGCATCCACAGGTTCCATGTTTGTTCTGCCTCGGAGGAGTTCCATGTATGTGTCCTCTTGTCCTACTTGAGGCATTTCAGCACTTTGACAGTTTGTCTCTTTTATTTGCCAAGTCTTCATGTCTGACTGGTGGGTCTCTGTTGCATTTATTAACAGAGGTAAGTTAACAGGGTTATATTTTGTCATCTCCAGTTCCTTGAGATTTTGAGTTTTTCGCTCTACCCCAGAGCCGTCCTCGCTGTTCTTTGTTGATTGACTTAGTAGAGGTCTGTGATGCCATGAGAGAGGACAGTAAAATAATTTGAGTATAAGATCGATGTGAAAACCAGTATAAACATGTTCTCAGAGCCTCTATTAGAAAACTTACTTCTGGGCTTTGTGGTAGCCGTGTTCGGTGATTAGGGTCTGGTATTCCCCTGAGTCTGGTGTCTGAGGTGAGCCTTGTAAGGTATCTCGGCTGCATTAAGATAAAAATTATAAGTTCGGGGAGCACAAGGAAATATCATAATCAATCCCACAGTCAAAACTGATTGGGACTTTGGGAGTCAGAATTTAAACTAACTTTGGACCTCCAGAACCCAAGTCAATAAAGATGGAGATATTTAAAACAGGTTCTGATTGGCAGCAATGACCTGGGTTAGGTCACACACAATTACACTGTACAGGAACATATTAACAAGCTAAGCAGAAAGCAACAAGTCACAAAAAAACTGTCAGTAATAAAATTATTTTCAAAGGATAAAATGCCTTAATGGCACCAGTTCCTCCAACTTTAAAGTACATTGTAATTAATTCCATAAGTTAGGGGCAAAGAAAGTAAAAACCATTCTACCCAGTTCAGTGGAGATCTTAGGGATCTCTAGATAGCTATCCCTGAACTCTGTTCTGGTTGCCCGTTAAACTAAGAGGTAAAGTAAAATAATAAAAAAGTTGTTGTTTGTGCAAAATACCATGATACCTTTGCACAAGTCAAGTTTGCTGTCACCAAGGTTTGCCAAACATTTTGAGAGACTCTTACCCGTCACTGGAGCCAGCAGGGGACTTGGATCTGCCTAAGGACCCGACCTGAGAGTGAGTTTGGGAAGAACCAGGACGTTTTTTAGGGTAACTGGGAGTCAGACACTCAGATCTGAAAAAGGACTTCTGCATGGATGAGAAACAGAATAATCTAAGGAGTATTTTAAAATAAAACACATTTAAACCAGTCAGCAGAAACTGGGATGATGCTTTTACAGTTGTATGCAAAGTTTTGGGCACCCTTGGAAAGAGAAATAATGTTACAGTGACTCCTGTGAACAAAGGTTGACCTTTATGTGGTACAAAGTGAAACATGCCACCCTTCTGCACTTGTTTACACACCCTCCTATATGTGATTATAATCTTCTCATTAGCCTATTTGGGATTATACTGGATTATTTGCCTCAATTGCTCCATGTGTCCAAGAACTAAAATATATTGGTTGACCAGAAAAACATAATGCAAAATGTCTTATTAAAGACCTATCTTAACATAATTTATAAAACGGGTCCGGTGATATCTGCAATTTGATTAGCTAAAATTGCATTCCAAGCCTATGACAATTCCCTGATATCCGCACTGTAGAATGTTGCCTTTTCAGTGAAGTGCTTAGTATGTTATAAAAAGTATCACTACGCCCCCCTGAGGAGCTGAACAAAATAAAAAAACATGGTGGACAATTCCTCTTGAAATCTCAACACCAACTTCCAAATAAGACCATCTAAATAAAAACGATTAACATTCACTTCCCACAAAAAGATTGTCACTGATGCAGACATGCTAACCAGCCACAGGTTTTAAGTAATCTAATCTTTTTTGTAATAAATTGTTTTTTTGTGATGAAGCGATAGCTAGCTAGTGGCTGTCATGTCAATACCGGTCAATACACTGGTGGCTGGCTTGTTGACACACACTGAGTTTTCCACATATCACGGGTTGGGTTGTTTATCCATCTAACCCTAGACCCCTTCATATTTTAAAATATCAAGAAATAGTCTACAGTTGACATCTTTATTATAAAAAAAGAGGAATTACGATAGCCTACACGTTTTACCGGCGAAATTAGGATAGGCTACTTCTCTATGAAAACGGTTGTTTGAATAAGACTTACAAGTTGCCTGATATTATTGTTCTGCCTACGTTTTATTTATATTTTCTGTAAATTGTTGAGGCATATAGCCTACAATTGTTTTCCTACACGTTGTTAGCAAATTGAATGATCTCTGATCTATGATGTCGTTGAAACCATCCCAATATTAATAACTGGGCGGGTCACTGGACATTAGGGATTCAGACAATCCATTGATATATATCCTGGGCTGGAGGGATTGCGTGCGTTTATTTACATTTTATGTGTGCTATTAACATTATTTGTAATAACAGTGCGAATTAAATTAACTGCATTTTTCTGATGACGAACGCCACTATGTTCAAGTGCAACGCGACTAAAATTAATCCTGCAATTTGACAGCATGCGACTGTGTCAAGTGAACAGTTTATAAAAGATTTAGGGATAAACACAGAAGTTCTGTGCAAACCTTATAATGGATGTTGCAATGAGTTAATTTTTCCAAGGTAATGTACAGAAAGGTGTTTAAACCACATATGCAAACAAAAACATAAGCAAACATTTTACTTACTAGTAGAAATTAGTTTTTGCATTTACCTAGCCTATATTCACATGCTTAATTAATTAATTTAGGCTTTTTCATGATTACAGCGATTGGTACTAATTTTGCCCAAACTAACTATCTATTCAGGGGCACTGGAAGAGATTTATATTTATGATGTTTAAAAAAATCCATATCACCATCATGTCGTTCTTTGGAAAAGATGATATCCTATCGAATGGAACAGATATTACCCTTGTAGTTTTTCTCTCTTAACTCATCAGATAAGAATTTAAAATTGAGAGCAGAGAGAAATCTAGAAAGGATCACATTTTTAGATATGACCATTTACAAATATGTTGATATTTTGGAAACTACCATCTAGCTACTTCAAGCCGCAGAGTAACACTTATACGCACAGACAGTAATAATCCTTGACACCTCATACAAAATATAGACTACCAGTTGGTCAAATACTTAAGACTACAACGTAACTGCAGTACAGCAGTTAGTACAAATACTAAAGTATTTTACTATCTAATAACCGGGAACGAATACTAAATTAATAGTATTATTTTATTAATTATAGCCTGTTAATGACAACACCTGCATAATACATGGAAGTCTGCCCCTATTCATAACGTTTCCTTTCCAGACAAGATTGCACAATGTGGCGTTTGATGGATGTATATAAATGTCCAGAAACACAATTTAAAGAAACGCGCTTGCAATGCAAAACTGCACAGATGTTGGCTTGACTGCGTTAACCATAGTGTTGTCAGGACAGTAGCTATAGCAGGCTGATTGATGTTGACAGTAAGGTCTGTATCACCTAAACATTTAAATTGCATAAAAAAATGCATCACTAAAGCAAACTAGCTAACGAATGCCATTTAAATTAAATGAAACTGTACATAAGTGTTCAAACAAGTGTTATAAACAATTTAAATTATCCGTTTTATAGGAACTACTTGATTTGTGGCGTACTAACATTGCAATAGTAAAAGGAGTGGTGGGGGTATGTTAATGTTTCACGATAACCGCATGCCTCGTGACCATTTTCTTTAGCTAAAAATACTAATTAAAACATTAATTTTCACAAATAAAATGATGGTAACCATTTTATAAGCGCATTAACACACTCCAGACTGTGCGTTGCCAGGGAATACACACCTCCGCAGTGTTCTGCGGCTTTCAGCCTTGTGGCTTTCTACACTGCTGAGGTTTGTGATTATTCCCTGGCAACGCACAAAGGTCTGTCGTGTGTTAATGCTTACGTAATCATCATTATTATGAGTCTCAACATAATTTAGTCATCATTAATCAGTCTTAACATAATGTAGTCATCATTAATATGAGTCTCAACATAATGTAGTCATCATTATTATGAGTCTCAACATAATGTAGTCATCATTATTATGAGTCTCAACATAATGTAGTCATCATTAATATGAGTCTCAACATAATGTAGTCATCATTATTATGAGTCTCAACATAATGTAGTCATCATTATTATGAGTCTCAACATAATGTAGTCATCATTATTATGAGTCTCAACATAATGTAGTCATCATTATTATGAGTCTCAACATAATGTAGTCATC
>JACXGM010031209.1:0-13041 GCA_016801145.1 Umbra pygmaea
CTTGGTCATTACACAGCAAATAGTCCAGGCTCACTTGGTCATTACACAGCAAATAGTCCGGCCTCACCTGGTCATTACATAGCAACTAGTCCAGTCTCACTTGTTCGTTACATGGCAACTAGTCCAGTCTCACCTGGTCGTTACATAGCAACTAGTCCGGTCTCACCTGGTCGTTACATTGCAATTGTTCTGGTCTCACCTGGTTGTTAAATAGCAACTAGTCCAGTCTTACCTGGTCGTTACATAGCAACTAGTCCAGTCTCACCTGGTCGTTACATAGCAACTAGTCCAGTCTCACCTGGTCGTTACATAGCAACTAGTCCAGTCTCACCTGGTCATTACATAGCAACTAGTCCAGTCTCACCTGGTCGTTACATAGCAACTAGTCCAGTCTCACCTGGTCGTTACATAGCAATTCTTTGGTCTTCCTTTTCTTCTTTTTGTTCCTGCTCTTAGTGTTCTCTTCAGAGTTGGCCCAGCACTCCACACAGCTGTCCCCTGCATCCTCCTGGGCACAGTGCTGGTGACCACATGGCTCGTCTCCTTTATGCCACCACAGGAAGGCAAGAGGAAACAGAAGACACAGGGTCATGACAGCCTGTGCAGGTACGGTAAGCATTCTGACACTAGAGAGCTTTAGATCACTGCATGCAAGTCCAAGTCAAGTCTTGTAGTGGAATAAAATGTTTACAGGACGAATTATGGCAGATTCAACAGCTAGCTCTCTCTCTCACACCTTATTCAACACAAAGGGTTTCCTGAGGGAATTAAGATTCAGGGAAGGGGGGTCATACCCCTCACTGGACCACATAGTCATTGGCCGATGGGTGAAGACAACAGATTCAACTCATGTAACTCAACAGTATACTGTACCGAATTATGTTTCTTGATCGCCCCATAAAGGGAGTTTATTACTACATGTACTACAAGGTTGCACAGGTTATGACTTTCCACAGGGTTACTAGGGGCGGACCAAAAGGTCCACACAGAAAGACGCTATTTTCTCACTATGGGAAGATATTTAAATTACATACAGTATGCGCAGTGCTTCTTTGTTAGGGCCAGGTTGGCGACCGAAAGTCTGTGAATAATGTAATCAATGTAAATGTGACGATACTGGTCCTTTTGTTTCCCATTTCTTATGGAGCGGCAATAAAGTGGGTGTCACCTGAGCGGAGATGATAACTCTTTCTTTTAATAAGCTTTGTTAAGTCATTTTTAACCAAGGCTCCTGGCATACGTTTTTTGCGCGTTGCCATAGCAGTGTGTTAGATTAGTATAGATTACTAGACTGAACCGTATAGAATTTGCTTAGATCGCAGGGCGGATTTAGGAGTTTAGGACAACATGTAATATTCTTGGTATTGTAGTTTGTATCTCATTGTCCAGTTAAAGCGTTGTAATCTTATGCACTTTAACTGGAACTAAATGTTACCTACTATTCACCAAGATCTGTCTGAGATATTCTAAGTCCTTTCCCGGTAAATCTCTGGTGGAGATACTGGGAAACATATAGCGATCCTGTTAACGGCCTGCTCATAGTGTTCAGCTCTGATCACATGTAGACTTCAGCGAGGTACGCGCTCTCCAGCTACATCCGGCAACAATTAATTTCCCCTGGTCACGGGAGCCCTCCGCAGCTGACTAATCACACAGATAATCAATATGGAGTCAGATTTATAGATATTAAATATCAACAAGGTCAATAAGATCATTCTCTACGCTTTTTATTAAGCATTCCATAGCTTATAACTCAGTCCATTGCCTCAGAGGGGAAAAGGGACTATATTAATTATTAATTTCATAAGTGCATATTAATTGTATTCAAATCTTGTAGTGTGAGCATGTTTAAGATTTGAGGGAAGAAAATCTGCAAAGATTTTTTTTAAGTGTGTGCTGCAACCAGATTTCAAAATCAGTTAAGATTTTAAAACTCCTGTAATGTGAACCAGGCATAACACAACATTATTCTACTAGTCAATTTGCGATGTTAGCTGGATAATGTAACGTTACTTGCTGACTAAGTCTGACTAACCTCCCTCTGCGTCCCTTCAAGTAGCTCAAAAAGATTGATGTTGTGGTAGCTACATCTCTGCCTTCTTTAATTTTAAAATCTTTATAGCAAAAAGCTTATACAAATGGAACAGGAGCACTTCCAAATGATATTTTTGCTGTTCACTTCCCGCTCTCTTCTCTAAAGAGAACTGTCACTAACATTACATTAGCCTCAGCTGTCGGACTCAGAGCCTGACCAGAACAGGGCGGGAAGGCTGGTTTTTTTCCTTAGTTTTAGCTATTCTGAATTTACTGTCCAAAGCGCAAGTCCAATGATTACAATTCCAAGTCAAGTCTCAAGTCCTTTGAACAGATCGCAAGTCAGTTCACAAGTCAATCAAGTCAGTGACTTGAGTGTCCAGCTCTGACACCTTCAGAAAACTGCAGGGATGTAGGACTTAAACTGACCAGACATAACGTTAACCAACCTGCTTCGTCATGGTTACAGATTCCTTCAGTGCAGGCGACGTCAGAACCTTCCTGTGAGCCTGGCTCACTGCCTTCCATGCTGGAGGAGTAACCACAGTCACTCCCATTGCTGTGCGCTGCAAGACCTAAAGAAAAACATGGGGGGGGGGGGGGGTCAATGAGCTTTCAACCTGACTGACAGCACATTGACCCCAGAAACCACACCCCTGCTCTGCTTTACAGTGGCCATATTCCCTCAATGAACCATGTCTGAATAAACAAAAGACAGACAGACCTGCTTTAAATTATAATTGTAATAACTGGCCTGCCAGTGGGTCATTGATGGTCTGATGACAAATAGTACAGTTTTAGTATCAATTTAGTATAGTACTCTCCTTAGTATATACAGATGGGCTCATACATTTTGCATACCCTGGTGGAAATTATGATTTTGACAGTATGACTGTTAATGCAAAAAAAATCTGACTAATGTAAGGACAGTGATCATATGAAGCAATTCATTTTCAGTTTTTTTGGCTCCTTTGTAAACCATACTGATAAGAGAAATCACTCAAATGGCCTTGATCAAAAGTTTACATTCCCTGGCCTTGTTACAGACGCACAAGGTGACACGCACAGGTTAAACTGGCAATTCAATTTCCTACACCAGTGGTATTTTAAATCACAATTAGTGTCTGTGTATAAATAGTCAATGAGTTTGTTAGCTCTCACATGGATACATTGAGCAGGCTAGATACTGAGCCATGGGGAGCAGAAAATAACTGTCAAAACCCCTACATAATAAGGTACTGGAACTGCATAAAGTTGGAAAAAGATAAAAAGATATCAAAAGCTTTGCAAATACCAGTCAGTACTGTTCAATCACTTAGTAAGATGTGGAAGATTCAGGGATCTCTTGATACGAACACTGGGTCTGGTAGACCGAAAAAGATTTCAGCCAAAACTGCCAGAAAAATTGTTCGGGATACAAAGAAAAACCCACAGGTAACCTCGGGAGACATACAGGCTGCTCTGGATAAAGACAGTGTGGTCGTTTCAAGGAGCAAAATACGATGCTACTTGAACAAAAACGAGCTGCATGGTCAAGTTGCCAGAAAGAAGCCTTTAGTGCACCACTGCCACAAAAAAGCCTAGTTACAATATTCCTGACAACACCTTGACACACCTCACATTTTCTCGCACAATGTAATTTGGAGTGACAATACCAAAAGGGCTTTATGGTCACGACCATAAGTGCTATGTTTGGAGAGGGGTCAACAAGGCCTATAGTAAAAAGAATACCATCCCCACTGTGAAGCATGGTGGTGGCTCACTGACGTTTTGGGGGTGTGAGAGTTGTAAAGGCACGGGGAACCTTGTGAAAATGATGGCAAGATGAATGCATGTTATTGAACAACACTGGCAGACAATTTGCATTCTTCTGCACAAATGCTGCACCTGGGACGCTCTTGGACTTTCCAGCATGACAATGACCCTAAGCACAAGGCCAAGTTGACCCTCCAGTGGTTACAGCAGAAGGCTCTAGAGTGGCCATCACAGTCTCCTGAACTTAATATCATTGAGACACCCTGGGAAGATCACAAACGTGCAGCTCATGCAAGGTGACCTTATGACCTGGAGGCATTTTTGCCAAGAGGAATGGGCAGCTATACCACCAAGAATTGGGGGCCTCATAGACAACTATCACAAATGACTGCATGCTGTCATTGATGCTAAAGGGGGCAATAAACTGTATTGACACCTGACGGTATGAAGACTTTTGAACGGGAGTGATTTCATTATTTTCTTTGTTGACACGTTTCATGATTGTGCCATCTGTTATGGTCTACAGTTGAATTTGATAATAAATAAAAACAATTAGTTTTGCCAGCTCACTCATGTTTTCTTTAAAAATGGTACATAAAAAATTCTCCAGGGGTTTGCGAACTTTTAAGCACAGCTGTACATGTAGTTTAATACTCTCCTTAGTATATACATGTAATGTAGTACTGTCCTTATTATATACATTTTCCTTGATTTCAATTGCTCTCTGTCAAACAGAATAAAATTAAATAAATACGGTTCAGAAAGATTGCCATCACTGGCAGGATTGGTGACAGTTGGGGGGGTGCAGCGTTACCTTTTGTGACCTTGGGCGAGCCCAGGATGGGCACGGTGCTAACCGGGCAGCTGCACGTGCTCTCATTGCTGGTGATCACGACCTCCACGCAGCCGGCGTGACCCTCCTCTGGGATTCCACAGGACTGGCAGCCACCAGCCTCCACAGACTCTAAGGAACCCTGTACGGGGGGAACCAGGAGAGATTTACACTGGGTGTATCACACAGTGTGTGAACAATTACAAGATGGCAGAATTAACAATGAACCTGGACATCACATGGCTAGGTGGGCAGTACAGAGAAGACTGCAAGGATAAGAATTTAGGTGTTTGTTTAATTTGTTAGTTAAACAACCATGCAATCTTTTGGTATGAAAAAAATGTATTACCCCCTACTCAAATGAAATCAATTATTAGGGGTGGATATTAAAAAAAATAAAAAACATCCCAGGTCATCAAATTCAATCTGCACAGAGGTTCCAAATCCAGAAAACCAGCTTATCCATAGCATAGTGAAATCATATTTACATTACTGTTCTCTATTTGGTAAATTAGAATGTACAATTTTCAATTCATCCTACTTAAAAAAAATAAGTAAACGCTTAGCTAGACATAAACACACATCGTCTAACTGACAGATGATGTATCCACAATCCTGAGCTTAACTATTAAATGTAAAGACAATGTAGACGGCACATTTCCTCTGAGTGAGTTCGCCTGACTGGATAACTTGGTGACGATGTAAATAAAGAATCAGGCTTAGTGATGCCGTCTGTCTGTGGGCTTGTCTGTCTGTGGGCTGGGCTTGTCTGTCTGTGGGCTGTATGGTCTCAGGTTTGGTCTCTTTAAATAAATATATTGTGATGGTGTAAAATTAGCAACCAGCTAGTTTAACTATTGGGAAACAAAACTCGCTAGCAAGTGAGGTTAGCCAACTTAACTACTGTACTGCAGCTAGCTACTCTGTAGAAGGTAGATGGCTGAGTGCCTGCGGGGTCTGTTGCCCTGTGACTAGCATATTCACTGAGAGCAGCAAGGCAGAATAATTCTATTTGTTCTAGTTCAGCCCAACGGCCCATTGGACACTTTAGACAAAAAGGTTGATGACATGAAAGACAAAATAATAATAATAATAATAATAAACAATTATTACTAGTATGGATGTCTGAACTCTTCCCATGTTAACGTGTTGGTATTGTGTTGTTTATAAGTGATGAACTAATTGTTTTTGCATTATTCAAGAGCTGACGTCGCTGCACATTGTTATTTTGATCAGTTCTCATTTTCTGCAAATAAATGCTCTGAATGACAATATTTTTATTTAGAATTTGGGATAAATATTGTCAGTATTTTATGGAATCAAAAATCTTAATTTTACCAAACACATACTTACAGTCGTGGTCAAAAGTTGAGATTGACACAAACACTAATTTTCACAGTGCCTCAGAGTTGATGACGGCAATTTGCATATACTCCAGAAGGTCATGAAGAGTGATCAGATGAACTGCAATGATTTATTAAGTCCCTCTTTGTCATGAAAATTACCTTAATCCCAAAACACATATCCACTGCATCTCAGCCCAGCCACAAAAGTACCAGCTCCCATTGTGTCAGTGATTGTCTCGTTAACACAGGTGAGAGTGTTGATGAGGAAAAGGCTGGAGATCACTCTGTCATGCTAATTGAGTTAGAATAACAGACTGGAAGCTTTAAAAGGAGGGTGCTTGACATTGTTCTTCCCCTTTCAACCATGGTTAACTGCAAGGAAACACGTGCCGTCATCATTGCTTTGCACAAAAAGGGCTTCACAGGCAAGGATATTGTTGCTAGTAAGATTGCACCTAAATCAAAAAATGTTTGGATCATCAAGAACTTCAAGGAGAGAGGTTCAATTGTTGTCAAGAAGACATCAGGGCACCCAAGAAAGCAAGTGCCAGGACCGTCTCCTAAAGTTGATTCAGCTGTGGGATTGAGGCACAACCAGTGCAGAGCTTGCTCACGAATGACAGCAGGCAGGTGTGAGTGCATCTGTGTTCTATAGCTTCCCTGATCTGGCCTCTTGCTTTCCCAATTTATCTCCGAACCAGGCCTGGGATGCTCTACTGACTCTTATCAGACAGAAAGGGGTAATCTCAGGTTTATTCATGCATTACGGGTTTCGACACACTCCAACAACAAAACTAAACCTGCCTGGGAGCAGGAAATGGGTGTTGAATTCAGTAAAGTGTGGTTGGGTGAGGCGATAGACTGTTAGCTCAACCACATGTGCCCCGTTTAGGATTTATACCATTTAAGGTGGTTAAGAGAGTTCACTTTTCCAAGTCCAAACTGTCCAAAATCGACCCTACTGTAAGTTTATGTTCATGACAGATGTCATACCTCCCTGTGTCACCTTAAAGAGCAACTTGCAGGTTGAAATGATCAGAAGGGTCTTTTAAAAACACATGTAAGAATTTCTTACACAACAGGATTTTGATGAAAATGTGCCAATAATAAGCCAGGCTCCGTCCGGCTAGCAACGCGTCATATGACGTAGGCAGAGGCAAATACGAGCTGCACGCTGCTCTCTCATTGCGGTTGTCGATGTAGTTAGAGCAGTGGTAAGAGACAGAGCGAGATATAGAGAAAGTTATACATTAGCCATAATCGCAGGAGCTTAATTTCAGTTGTCTGTAATTTGAGCATGAACTTGACAGACTACCTTGTGTTACGTCACTTCCAATCTGTGATTTATAAATGCAGATCACAATTTTCTCGAAATATTGTTTTTGGCAGTTATCTATTTCTACAATCTAGTTGTTTATCATTAATCTACACTATGCTATAGAGGTGTCGGCATCGGCCAATATCAAGCCGATTAACCCTTCAAAGTCAATTGACGCTCTGGTGGGCGAACGCGATTATCTCGCGAACCCTACATGCTAGCAACTAAAGCTTGGTACCGTTGGAAAGGGGAGGGTCAGACAAAAATAATAAGTGGTAGCTCATCTCTGTGGGATAAAAACGGCCGGAGCTATGGTGCCTCAAAGTCGGTCAAAACTAAGTATGATACTATGCACATTTCTTTTTGTATTGTTGTTTAAAAATGTTCCTTCCCTCAGAAATGAGGAGATGGCGCTGCTAAGTCAATTGCACTTAAGTAGATTATCTAATGCTCCTAACTTTTTATTCACTTAGTAACTTCTAAACTTTTTATTTTAAATGATTAAGTAGCAGAAGTGAAGCTCATTAAGATTTTTTGTGTTCAAGTGTTACTGTATACATTTTTATTCAGACCTAAAATAAAGAAAAGCTGCTGGTTGCTACTATTGTTAAAATTGTCAATTTATTTTATTGTTCTCAGATGTTGGATAAATGCTGCTAAGTGCACAAAACTTTATTTTTTCATTTAAAAGTTTGTCAAACTGAAGTTATTTTTTTTCTTAGTTCTTACCCGTTTTGTTCATGTATACAATATATGTTTTTACATTATACATGTTTAATGTAAGTATACAAGTGCAGATTGGTGTTCAAGTGTTTAATAAATATTTTTGTTGAGAAATTTGTTGTATCTTAAGTACTATTTAGTGTTAGATTTTTATCTTTCAAATAGAGGTTACAAACAAGCAAATATCGGCCAAAAATAATCGGCAGCATATATCGGCCGACCCTGATTTCAAAAGATCGGCATCGGTCTGAGAAAACCCATATCGGTCGACCTCTACTATTGGCACGACGCAAAATCCGTCTCCAGTGGAAGTCTTCCCAGCCCCTGTCAGTGTTTCAATGGCCTAGAGATGTTATGTCCTTACAGTTGGAAAACATTTATTACACTTTAGGGGTCTACCAGGAAATTTGTAACAGGTGGCAACTTTTAATTTCATATTTTGAGTCCCTCAAGACACCGCCTGATTGTGTGCGAATGTTAGCCTAGTTTATTTATTTATTTATTTCCGTGCTTGTATGTTTTGAAACTGTGCTGTTCTCTGTGTGTTTTTATGTTTTCATTTAATTGCTTTAGGTTTTATTTTGTGTATGGTCAGGGGGGTACTCTGTGGGGGTGGGGGGTCTTGTCCGGGGGGAGGGGGGGTTGAGTGAGTTTTTTTTGATGGGCGGAAGGTTCTGTTCGGCGGAAGTGGGGTTTAGAGGTTAATATAATGTTCATTTATTTTTCTCTAACCTATGTTTGCAATATTGGCATTTAATAAAATATATATATAAAAAAGAGCTGCAGCTGGGTCATGTAGCAAGACAAGGATCCAAAATACATAACCAAGCCTACATCAGAGACTGAAGAACTACACATTTAAAATTAACAAATGGCTTATTTAAAGCACCTCAACAGCATAGCACACCCCACATTCATGTAGAATTACAGGCACGCAAATTAGTCAGGGTTGACAAAGGTGACATAGATGCCAACCCCTAATGCTCTGTGAAGATTTGTTATAACTTCTTTTAAATATCAGCTTTAAAATGTGGATTTACAGTCGATTTTAGCATGAGGATATAGGGGTAAAACTTAGTCGAATTAATGTATAATCTTACTGCTACAAATATAATGTAAGGGGCAGAGTAGGAATTTCACGACTACAATACAAAGACGCGTTACGTCGTCTTTTGAAAAAGAAAACTAGCCAACTCAAAAGGGCAGCAGCATTTGGATGCACTTTACCAATAAAAAAACAAAGCAGAGTGCAACATTTAATTAAACCTCGTTTTACTATTGTAAAGTCCTTGTATGAAATGTTCATAAAATTGTTTAGCTATCTGATTTGTCTAAAATTGGTTTTGTACAACAGTTCTTTTTTGTTTCTACTGCAGCAATAAAACATTTTCTAATATACCTGTACTGTACAGTGTAACATGAATTGCATTCAAGGCAAGGCAACTTTATTACATTTCATACAGAGGGTGACAAAGCAGAGGGATATGTCGTCACAAAGTTTACAATGGAAATATTGACATTTGGTCTGGCAATACAAGTAATTTAGTGCTGCTAAAACTATTCCTCACATGCGAAAGGAAATTATATTGGTGGGATGTCTGTTTAAATCTGCTCCAATTAATACACTATCATTATCCTAGCGACTATTAAAACAAGTCCCACCCCCCCAAAAAAGAAAGATGAGCCGTTCTTTCGCAAAGGAATGGAGCCATAAGATCCGGCTCCTTTCAAAGAGCCGTAATTCCCATTACAGCAGTCATGGCTGTCGTGAAATTCCCACGCTGGTAAGTGAGACATCAAATATAAAGCAGTGCTAAAAATAAGAAAAACCCAGAACATGTCTCACTGATTTGTTATTAGAACCAGGTCTCCCATAAAATGTGCACAAGAATGAAGATACTCTGAAGTTTTTTCAACAGTGCAACACTAACTTAACTAGCTACCTTAGCAAGCTATAAGCTACCTTAGCAAGCTATAAGAATCCAAGTTGACTGCTAAACGTCAGTGTGTTCATTGTCTATGTAGCTACAGTAGCTGAACGTTATTTTGAGTTTGTAACATGACAGTGCATGAGAGCAGACAGGAAGATGTTCAAGCTCACGCATCATGGATGACAGGGTGGCCCAACAGGGAAAAAATCTCTGCCTACTCGCAGATGACTTAGATGAGACCCCCCCAAATTTTAATATTTTTATGATTCATGTGGATGACCTATTTTAGGAAGAAATTGCCAATTTTGACAAAAGGTGAAGTTTGCACCACTTGAATTGGTCAATTTTAAATTTCAAAACAATGGTGTTGGTAGTCCCATCTATTTGACAAAATGCTAATGTATATGCCCATGCTGAAACACATTTACCCACAGTTGAGACCTCTACCCATCTCTATGGCAATACTGAAGACCATTCTCTGTGCTGAGGGCCAGAGGAGGAGCGTGTAGGAGGAGGAGGAGCGTGTAGAGGAGGAGGAGGAGCGTGTAGAGGAGGAGGAGGAGCGTGTAGAGGAGGAGGAGGAGCGTGTAGAGGAGGAGGAGGAGCGTGTAGAGGAGGAGGAGGAGCGTGTAGAGGAGGAGGAGGAGCGTGTAGAGGAGGAGGAGGGTGTAGAGGAGAGTGCCTACCTGACCCAGGCTCTGGTCTTTGCCGGCTGACTCCTGCTCTGACACGTCCAAGCCACACTTGTTTTTGCGTCTGTTCTTCTTCTTCTGCCTCTTCTTCTCTTGCTTCAGCTCCTTGACCCTCTCCTCCTCTGACAGCTCCTCACACAACTGCTCCAGACGGCTGATACCCTGGACCTTCTCCACCTCCATCTAGGGAACAGGAATAAACAGGGCACTGTTTTGAACATCTGGTTATTGGGTGTTACCAGGTCACTATTATAAAACAGCAGTTACCAATTAAGGGGCTAAATAAAGGCTAAATTGCCCTCTGTACATATTGGGACCAGAAGTTCCAAATGGTGTTTTTTTACTGTACATTCAAGGCACATGAACTCTAGCTTTAATACTTACATTTACTTTAAGTTGCATTGTCCCAATACTTATGTATGCCCACATAAAAATGGTTGATGGAACACTGGCATGCTGTAATTTTTAGAAGTTAAAACACATACTACATTGCCAAGTATGAGAACACCATTCCACCCAAATGAGCTTGTTGGACATTTTATTCCAAAATCACAGGCAGTAAAATGGAGCTGCTCACCCCTTTGTGTCTAACAGTCACTATTCCTCTATTAAGGATTTCCACAAAATGTTGGAGTGTGTCTTTGGGAATGTGCCCATTCAGCCAAGTGAGCATTAATGAGGTCATGAACCGAGGTTGAACGGGATGGCCTGGCTCACAATCGCCACACCAATTCATCCCAAAGGTGTTCAATGGGGTTGAGGTCAGGGCTCTGTGCAGGCCACTCAAGTTCCTCCACACCAAACTTGTAAAACCATGTCTTTATGCACAGCTTTGTGCACAGGGGCACAGTCTTGCTCAGACAAGGGCCTTCCCCAAAATGTTGCCACACATTTGGAAGCACCCAATTGTCTAATATGTCTTTGTATCCTGTAGCATTAAGATGACCCTTCACTAAACCTAAGGGGTCTAGCACAAACCCTGAAAAGCAGCCCCAGACCATTATCCCCCCTCCACCATTAGTAGGATATCCACATACTTTTGGATATATAGTGTATGTCTTGAAACAGCCACAAATAAAAGGGGACTGTGTCTCTTCCCTCATTTTTATCTGTGAATTGTATTTTTAAATGCCTTGAGTTATATGCCACAGCAACTGAATTTAATGTCCCAATACTTATGTAGGGCACTGTAAATCGAATGAATCCATACCAACACTCAGACCACACTCAAGCAGTCCAACAGTACACCACTTCCACAAACACTAGCGTGTTATAGGTAGCTTGACACTGGTCGGTATTGTTCCAAACAAACCTCAAAGCTTTTGCGCAGAGCGTCGATGCCGAGGTAGAAGAGCATCTGCCAGGTCTGCTCCTCTGCTCTCAGCTTCTGCCAGATTCTGTGCAGCCGCTCATACAGGTGGATACCCAGGCAGGTCAGCACCTCCTCCTGTGCAATGTCAATGGTCTTGGCGTGTCGTTCTCTGCGTCTGACAAGAGGGGAAAGGACTTTTGTTATGAAAACCTGCAGGCTACGTCTTAACAAGCAAACGAAAAGTACTGAAGTGGGGGGAAGAAAACAATTACATTAATGTATCAACACATAACCAGAGGATACCAATTTACTTCTACTTCTAGGTTACTACTAGGTAGTTGTTGACATACTCGTAACCTCCGGCAAACTCGGGCTCTGCCCGTCCAAGGAGGTGTGCGATGAAGTCCGTTTCGCAGCAGACGTGGACGTGGTGCTCATGGGGACAGCAGCGGAGGCCTTCGTACAACGCGGCACAGTAGCCCTTCTCTTTAGTGCAGTCCAGCTCCCCTACCAGGATGCTGTAGGCGGTCAGGACCTTGTTCTTACAGTCCGTACAGAACCTGTGATGTCAGGGAACAACAGTTGTGCTCAAATTCATCGTAGAAATACAACGAAAGGAACGGGTTTCAAAAACATTCTCATCTCAATGGTAGTGCTAGTACAATATCCCAGGAACTGGAAAATAAGAGCTCATTGTATGTGAAGGAGAAGAAAATTAAAGTTCAACAGTTCAGTACCTGTGTTTTCGGAGGTACGTTTCCAGGGTTTCCAGAAGGCAAGCGCTGTCGATCAGTACAACCTCATCCCTGCAGTCCTGAGACATCAGCTCCCACACATCCATCCAGCTACCCCTGTGAAAAGCAGGCCCCAGTCGTTAGCATCAGGCTCAATTCATGCCAACCAACAGAGGTGCACCAACAGAGGTGCACCAACAGAGGTGCACCAACAGAGGTGCACCAACAGAGGTGCACCAACAGAGGTGCACCAACAGAGGTGCACCAACAGAGGTGCACCAACAGAGGTGCACCAACAGAGGTGCACCAACAGAGGTGCACCAACAGAGGTGCACCAACAGAGGTGCACCAACAGAGGTGCACC
>JACXGM010031210.1:0-12917 GCA_016801145.1 Umbra pygmaea
TTTAACAGTAGTAGTTTACTAGGGTGGTAATGTTAACAGTAGTAGTTTACTAGGGTGGTAATGTTAACAGTAGTAGTTTACTAGGGTGGTAATGTTAACAGTAGTAGTTTACTAGGGTGGTATTTTTAACAGTAGTAGTTTACTAGGGTGGTAATGTTAACAGTAGTAGTATACTAGGGTGGTAATGTTAACAGTAGTAGTTTACTAGGGTGGTAATATTAACAGTAGTTGTTTACTAGGGTTGTCATGTTAACAGTAGTAGTTTACTAGGGTGGTCATGTTAACAGTAGTAGTTTACTAGGGTGGTAATATTAACGGTAGTTGTTTACTAGGGTGGTAATATTAACAGTAGTAGTTTACTAGGGTGGTCATGTTAACAGTAGTAGTTGATCAGTGTGGTAATATTAACAGTAAGAGTTGTAGTAGTGTTGTAATGTTAACAATAGTAATTTACTAGGGTGTTCATGTTAACAGTAATAGTTTATTAGTGTGGTAATGTTAACAGTAATAGTTTATCAGTGTGGTAATGTTTACAGTAATAGTTTAGTAGTGTTTAAATGTTAACAGTACTAGTTTAGTAGGGTAGTAATGTTAACAGTAATCATTTAGTAGTGTTTAAATGAGAAAACGATTTTTGTGTTTGTAGGATCTGAGGAAAATATTTGGCTCTAATGTAGCCCTATAATTGGCAGGAGGTTAAAAAGTGCAGCTCAGTTTCCACTTCATTTTGTGAGCTGTGTGCAAACAGTGGCTGTCTCTCTGACTGTCTGCCTCTCTAGCTCTCTGTCTCTATATGTCTGTCTCTCTCTAGTGTTCTGTCTCTCTAACTGACTGTCTCTCTCTAGCTGTCTATCTATCTATTTATCTGACTCTGTCTCTCGGTCTGTCTCTCTTGTTGTCTGTCTGTCTTTATCTATTTGACTGTCTGTCTGTCTCTGTCTGTCTGTCACTATCTGTCTGTATCTCTATCTCTGTCTGTCTGTCTGTCTGTCTGTCTGTCTGTCTGTCTGTCTGTCTGTATCTGTCTGTATCTCTATCTGACTGTCATCCGTCCCAGTGTTTCTTTCCTTTAGTCTGACCAGGTAGTGAGTAGGAGGAGAGGATGTTGTCTGATTAATCTGTCAAAGACACTTTCTCTGCTGCTTTATCTCTCACTAGGTGGGTGGGGGGTGAAGAGTCTGAAAACCAGTCGAGCGTCACATATTGATTACCCCTGGTGATTTGGGGTCAGACCTTCAATATGTGAAGTCACTTAGAAGCTTTAGTTTTTCTTTGTTGCTGTTTTCCTTTTTGAGATGTCCTCCCGTCTTCTACTCCTAGATCACCTCTGCCCCCCTCTAGCCGGTGGTCCGTGATGTCGTGTAGGCCTCCACTGTCTTTTCCCACACAGCCTGCCGTCAAATGTGGCTGAACTCTGACCCCTGACCTCCAACAGACACAATCCCATCCAGCCAGACCCTATTCACCTGCTGCCTTCCTCCGTCCATCCTTCCAGCCTTCTCCTTCAGGCCTTGTGGTCACTTATTTCTTCATTAAACCCCCAGTTAGAAAAGGAGGGCGGTGGAAGTCTCCCTATTGTCCAGCGGTCAACAGGGTCGGACGCACGGCCGCCACTGGCCACGGCGAGACTTCAGGACTTCCGAAAGCCTATTCAACACCCACTCTGACCCCCACTCTGCCCCGTTCAGGCGGTCTGACCCCCCACCCCCGCAAGCCCCGCTGCCTTCAGTCAGGAGATCAAACGTTGCCTGGGAACCGCTCAGGCTCTTTTTCATTCCTCCATTGAGACTTCAGCATTCACACGTACGGCTCCACTTGCCCGCCGCCCTGCATTGCATTAGCAAACGTGATACGTTCATTTCGACACACTGGATAATAAGAAACATTTGACCGTTTCACAAGAAAAGTGTTTTGTTCATATGCTTGAAAATCATTTAGAGACATTTAGACATCAATGGATGTTACTGAGCCATGTGTGCTTAGAGAAAGATACAGAAAGAGAGAGGGCGAGAAAGAGAGAGGGCGAGAAAGAGAGAGGGCGAGAAAGAGAGAGGGCGAGATACATTATCACATGTGTAGGATTGCTACATCAGGGTCCCAGAAGGAGGCTTTGATATTGATTAAATGCAGTCAAACCATTTCAGATTAATTGGGTCAACATGTTGGGTCAACATGCTTCCAAAATATTAATCCTAAAAAGCCAAAATTGGCTGATATGATTTTTTTTTAAATGTATTATATAAGGTATACTGTATATATCTGAACAAAAACACATGAGGCCTTGTGTTAATTTGCAATATTAATAAAGCTAATGCTGCAAAACAGAAAGCCAATTACCAATGAAGTTAGAAAAGTATATGGTACTGAATGCTGATTGGTTGTGATTTATGACCGTATACGAGTGTGAACAGTGACACATTTTTACTGCTCATTTTGTTAGTAACTGGTTTATAAAGCGGTGATATGATTGACATTATACTATATGGTACTATACTATATGGTACAATGGGTAAGCACTGTTCAATTGCTGTTAGCTGTAGTAAATTAGCCATGTATTTCTTAGTAAATTAGCCATGTATTTCTTAGTAAATTAGCCATGTATTTCTTAGTCAGTGGTTCACATTCGGAATGTTGGTTGGCAAAAAAGCCGCAGTAAATATTTTAGTTTTGAACTGTGCTTGTATGTGTAGTATACAGTATTTGTAAAATATATAACAGTGAATGTACATTAGGTCTGTGCAATTCATTTGATAAAGCATGGTGCTTTCACTGCTAAGGTTGTGGGTTCGATTCCCACAGTGGGCCAATATGAAAATGTATGCACTCACTGAACATATAATAATAATTCAATTTATATAGTGCTTTTTAAGGAACCCAAAATGCTTTACATAGTGATAGCGAAAGCCCACCACTAATGTGTCGCACCCACTTCGGTGATGCACGGCAGAGATTTGGTGCCAGAATGCTCACCACACATCAGCTATTAGGTGGAGACAGTGCTTAATTTGTAAATTTGAAGGTCCGGGAATACATAGGCCCACGAGAGGGAGAAGGATCCGGCAAGTTCAGAGGTAACAGAACAAATAGAAAAAAAGAGGAAAACAACGCAGCAGCTCACTACACCCTTTCCTAGTGATGGGCATTTGAGGCTTCTTACTGTTCTTCAAGCAGAAAGATCAAGCTGTCAACACAAACTCAGAGTTTAGTTTCCAAAATAAAAGCCATCACTGATATTTGACACATTGCAATGCATTTAAGAAATGTAGTCATGAGTATTCAAGACATAATTGCCTTTCTTCTAGAAGCAATATATTGTGCTGGCAGCAGTTAGGTTAATTATTTCCAAATAAACGTCATTGTTGAAATACATTGCAATGTGTCAAATATCAGTGACTGCTTTTATTTTTGCAGAGTAAATTCTGAGTTTGTGTTGACAGCTTGACCCACTGATTGAAGAACAGTAATGAAGCCTGAATGCCCATCACTACCTTTTCCCATTACAGCCGCACTTTGCCAGTCCACGTCCATCACGGTACAGATTGTGTACCCATCAAACCTCCCACTGGGTAGCACACCATAGGGGTCTATATTGTAAGAAGAAAATATCTATGGTAGTACTCATCCTGGACAAAGCTCAAACAAAGAAATTCAAAAGCCTCTGTTTGTAATTTTCTTTACTTGAAATGACATGTTTCCTTGAGAATTCTAAATAAATAAAAATTACTTTTATGCACTTATGCCATCATAATAGTAGTAGACTTAGTAGTACTGCTAGTGGGTAGTAAAGGTAATAGTATTAGTAGTGATTAGTGGTAGTAGACTTAGTAATACTGCTAGTGGGTAGTAGTAGTAGTAATGATT
The DNA here is from genome assembly GCA_016801145.1 of Umbra pygmaea. Lineage (NCBI taxonomy): Eukaryota > Metazoa > Chordata > Actinopteri > Esociformes > Umbridae > Umbra > Umbra pygmaea. Next base: position 3,862 of record JACXGM010031210.1, read on the forward strand.
AGTAGACTTAGTAGTACTGCAAGTAGTTTAGCTGAGTAGTAGAGGTAATAGTAGTAGTAACGATTCGTAGTAGTACACTCATTTAAACCAGATTGATTTTCCTGGAGCAGGTAGAGATGTTTAGCTCAACAACAGAATTAAAGAGTTTATTTTTACTTTAGTAGAGTATGACTAGTGAAAGTAAAGAGTCTTTTTCAAATACGTGGAACTATTAACAGTAGCATGGCTTCTCTACAAGTACAAACATGCACAGATGGTAATGAAGTTAGCCTGAAAATGATCTAAGTTGTGGTCGGCTACCTGGGTTCCACGATGCGGTGTGTTCGTGTTGTGTGTATTTGAGGTGCTAATGGCCTGTTCCTAGATCACTACGTGCCTCTCAGCTGGCCTCCTGGTGGGAATGACTGTGCTCAGGCAACTTTCTCACTTACTCCCTCACGTTGACATGTAGTGACTTAGTGTTTGTGTTGTTTGTACAGACTGTTTTCACGGAAGTAAAGAAGAGGGATTCTCAGAGGTGCTAGTGAGGGAGACACCCTGAGACACAACACAATCCAGAGGAAGTTCGCCAAGCACAACAATAACAACAACAATAACAACAACACCATCAGTACAGACAACACACGTGGTCAGTGTAGTTCCCCCACTGTGCTGGATCAAAAGGTTGTCATTGATCTGAGCTGGAGCAATAGGGTGTCATTGATCTGTGGGGTCCGTGTGGGGTAGTGTGGAATAGTGTGGGGTATTGGGCTGCTTTGCTTCATCATCATGGTCAGTGGTTCGAGCCTGACTATGAGTTCTCTGACTTTCCCTGGGCCTCCTGCACAAGGCAACGTAAACTGCCTGGGATTTGTCTTAGATAAATCATATTATCTATCCTGCCACGTTGCTCTCCAAAGACTCCTTGTGCTCAGATCGGGCGCATGTAAATTAATTCACAGAAGTATAGATGGGGAATGTATTCATCCTGCACATGATCTGACTAAAGGCTTCCATGTTGGATTAGCAGTGCAAAAAGAATCGGCAACTGTCTGTTTGTGCTTGCCCCTATTGTGTGAGCTTGCCCCTATTGTGTGAGCTTGCCCCTATTGTGTGTGCTTGCCCCTGGGTTAGGTCTGCTGAAAATATAATTGTAATGTAATTTATTTTTTGTATGCCTATTGACAACTGGCCGAGGACCACAGCTGGAAATTAGCCATAGAGACTAAAGCTGCTCTTTTTTTTTAAAAGGTACTGTACACATCATTATAAACGAATAAACTAAACTGGGCAACATGTGGTTGGGTTAACCATGTGCATGCCACTCTCCATCCCACAGATCTGTAAAAATAGCTGGGGAGCTGCCGACAGTGCAGGGTTAATGGGAATTGGGAAGAAAATAATTTTTATTATTATTATTAATAAAGTGTGTAATTGATCTGAGCTGGACCCAAATAGAGTGTCATGGATCTATAAAACATTGACAATCCTGTGTGGCTCAAATGTTACAATTTAATTAATTTACTCCAGTGGGTAAAATTCTGGGGGGTAAATAAAAAACATGCAATCATTACTTCAGTGTCTTTGAATTATGGTGTCTGCTAAACGCCTTACGACATGTAAATGATGATGTGTAAGATTGATCAGCCACAAGACAGGTGCCTATGAAAGCCAAACACACGTCAGAGTGATTCACAGCTGTATTTCCTGCATCCCTCAGTGAACAGTGTGTGAGAGCTTGTTGCAACTCAACTTTAAAATATCTGGTCTGTCCTGAGAACATTCAGAACATAAATACTTTTTTTTAAAACCAATTTCCTTCATGTGGCTTTCATTCAAAGTGAAATGTTAATTTTAGAAAAGATCTTGTCAATCTACAAGAAGACCCAACCCCCTCTTATCAAATGAATACATTGTGCAAAATTATAAGTCTTTGGACATTATGTTTGTCAACCTGAATAAGTGACATGCTGGAAAATTGTTCATGGATGGTTGGGAGAAGTTGCTCTCGGAGGATGTGTTGGTAGGGTACCATTCTTTATTCATGGCTGTGTTTTTATTTTTTTTACTTCCTTTCATTTGTCCTGTCGGTCCAAATTTTCTGTATATTTTTTTTTTAGTTTTAGAAATATTTTTGTTTTTATTGAACACAGGAATAATACAGGGAAAATACAACCAATTTCTAAAAATACATTTTGTATTTTTTAAGTTGATACTTTCCATCCCTGGATCCAATATGCTAGTTCCTAACATTTACTAGTCCTAAAACATTTTTTTTGTACTCTGTTTTTGTAGTTTTTGAAAAAGTTACATTAATTGGAGCTTATTTTTATGAGATTTGCACTTTAAGAGATTAACACATGAAACATCTTTATTTTCATCATTATTCCTCCTACAAGGAAATGAACTAACTCAGCCATTCACCAAGACTATTTATTGTATCTATTGTTTGGACTATTTATTGTATCTATTGTATGGACTTTTCTTGAACGGTCATGCGAAAGAAGAGGTTGAGAGAAAGTGAAGAAAGTGTTACTACCCCTGAGGCTGGCATTTGTCTTTCTTCAGGGGGCGACACTTAGAAATCTTGCCTAGGGCACAATATTAGCCAGAAACGCTGCAGTGTCAAACTACCTAATGATACACATGCAGCTGCAGGGGCACCAGTCATACAGTCATGCAGCTGCAGGGGCACCAGTCATGCAGTCATGCAGCTGCAGGGGTACCAGTCATACAGTCATGCAGCTGCAGGGGCACCAGTCATGCAGTCATGCAGCTGCAGGGGCACCAGACATACAGTCATGCAGCTGCAAGGGCAGCAGTCATACACTCATGCAGCTGCAAGGGCACCAGTCATACAGTCATGCAGCTGCAGGGGCACCAGTCATGCAGTCATGCAGCTGCAGGGGTACCAGTCATACAGTCATGCAGCTGCAGGGGCACCAGTCATACAGTCATGCAGCTGCAAGGGCAGCAGTCATACAGTCATGCAGCTGCAGGGGCACCAGACATACAGTCATGCAGCTGCAGGGGCACCAGTCATACAGTCATGCAGCTGCAAGGGCACCAGTCATGCAGTCATGCAGCTGCAGTGGTACCAGTCATACAGTCATGCAGCTGCAGGGGCACCAGACATACAGTCATGCAGCTGCAAGGGCACCAGTCATACAGTCATGCAGCTGCAAGGGCACCAGTCATACAGTCATGCAGCTGCAGGGGCACCAGTCACAATGAAACACTAACTACCAAGAACGCAGATGGATATCCGATGCATCCTGCTGTAGGTGTCAGACAGTCCACATCCATTGCTGGTGTCCAACCTGGACCATCCCTGTGTCACATACATGTTCCCACAGTGACACAATGACACACACCAGGTGTCAGACAGAACTCTAAATGATGTACCTCTCAGATACTTGCGGAACTCTCAGAGCCTGTGTGTCACATGACTAATTAGACTCTGGCTGCACCCACCCAAACACACATTAACCCAAAGTTTGCCAGGAAAACTTTAAACAGATTTAAGTGTTGATCAACTACAATATATATTGAAGTATTTAATGTAACCCAGAGAAGACAAACTGTAACTTACTCTCAATTAAAGCATATAAATCAGCAAACACCCAATCAGCACAAAGGCTGTGTCTCAAATTGAATATTATCCATAAAATATGCCAAAAGTGCTTGGATGGCCTGATATTTCCAGTTCTTTTTTGGGCACATTTCCCACAACCCCTTGCGCAAGGAACAAGAAGAGTTTTTCACAACTTTTCACAGACATTTACGAAACTAGGATAACATTATGAGCTTGCTATGTTGTTAGCTAGCCAGCAACAACTGGACATCACATAAAAATAAAGTGATTTGGATAACCATTTTAGCACAAATATACATATGTTTCGTTAAAGAAGGCTAGGACAATGTTTATAAATGAAAGACTTCTTGACATTATTAGAACAAAGCTTAATAATGGCCAGCAAAGATAATGCAATATCTGCTTCAAAACATGATTTAATAATGCAGAAGTATGTCCCAATACTGCCATACTGGCTGGAATACTAAACAGTACAAATTTTACCATCAGCAGCCCAGTACATAAAGTTTGTAGTGTGTAGTATGCAATTTGATATTCAGCCAAAGACTAAACATGCGTCTCCCAAACCTCACACTATTCCTGGAGCAAACCAGCCCACTGCTTTTACTAGAGCACAAGGGACCGAAGATGGAATACGATACATGCTCACTAACTAAACGAACAATCTCTGAGATGTTAACAAGACGTAACATCCTGTCTACAGGCTTCACGGAAACCCCTGGCTATGATTCACGATCTGCATATCTCTGTGTGAGAACTCTCTATTAATCATAGAATACAGCTTACATTTTCACAAATGACCTGTTTTGATCCAGACTGTTAGATGCCAGATCGCATACCAGCAATTAGGCCGCCTGCTCCGGTCACATCAGGAATACATTCACGTAACTCATTACTCCACTGACCCAGAAGGGCCCAAATAGTGCTTGAGAACCTTCATATTTGATTGTTTATTTTAATCTGACAGATAAGCATGTTTGGGTCAAGCAAGATTTTTTTATTAGCTGTATTAGTTTCGATTTGTTCCTTTGCAACAGGCAAACTCGAATACGTCTATATATTTTTTTTAAATAGCCTTTGAACCCAGGAGTGATGGCGAGGAGATAGAAGCCAGAACTTTGACTATGAAGCAGTGCATTCAGTGTTTTGAAGTTATTTTCAGTCAGTGTGCTGTTTGCTATGTCAGCATGGACACAGTCTGTGAATGGGTTGAGAAAGAGACATGACAGAAGAAATGTTTCTACTTAATGTTAAATTAATATGAGGATTCAATCAACATCCCCATTAACCGCGATATAGGACATCCAATGTCCCTTTAAAAAACGGGAGATCATTACCTTCAAATACCGCACGGGCAGTTCCTCGAAAACACTTCTGCTGTAAATCAAATGTTTTGTTTAAACAGGAAGAATGTCCTTCCCTGTGAATGTGCCTCTGGGTGTGTTTTCTACGGTCTCCACAGCAACACCCAGGTCGGAATATCAGTCTGTCCATTGAGTGACAGAAACCAGAAGACCTCAAAGAGAAAGAAAGAAATAACGACAGTCAGAGGACGGGAGTGACGGAGGGAGAGATAAAGGAAGTGAGAGATGAAGAGATTGAGAAATGAGAGTGGGGTTTAAATTAAAAAGGATAGCTGTGGCTCCAGGCAGATAGAAGGATATCAGTAGGATATCAGTAGGATATCAGTAGGATATCAGTAGGATATCAGTAGGATATCAGTAGGATATCAGTAGGATATCAGCCCTCAGCTACCATTGTGAATGGGAATTTTTAATATGCTGCTTTTTATTTTTTCCATTCCACTTTCAATCTCTCTCTGGAACTGATCGAATTTTAAAAACATAAAATTGTATTAGAATATGTTGAAATAACAGTGCCCGTAAAAGAATGTTCTGACAAACAATCACATAGACTCGGTCATTTTAACGTTTCAAACTTAAACATAATTTCCACAAGCTTGAATCTTTACATCATTCCCGAACATCATTCCCCAACATTCCTGAGTAACTCTGATTTTACAAGTTTTGAGAAGTCCCTACTTAAGACCAAAATGATCAGGTAAAGGGAGTTCATATCTTAACAGTGACCTATAAAACAATTAGAAAGATTAAAAGAAATAACAATCATGGTCACCGGTGAGATGTGAACTCCCTTTACCTGATTATTTTGGTCTTACATAGGGAAAAAAAATTCCACCTCTGATTCTAACTCATGGGCGTCAGAGCAATTGTACGACAGGGGGCATCCCCCTCACTTTTAAAAAATTTTCATTTGGACCCCCGTTTGGACACCCGACCCCAACCGGATTGTCCCCCCCACATTAGAAATGCTTCCGACGCTAATGTTTAGATGTTCTAACTGCATCCAACCCTCCCACATTGATATGAGCGGCTGGTGTTTAAAGAGCTTGTTGTCTAATGCCTACAACTTTCAAATGGACCGCCCCCTCTCTGAACAGCACCGCCCCCTCTCTGAATAGCACCGCCCCCTCTATGAATAGCACCGTTCCCTCTCTTAACAGCACCGCCCCCTCTGCTTGACATCAATATCAGGTTTGTTTGGCATGCAAGGAACACATTTAGGCCAAACTTGCTAACCTTAGAAACAGTTCAACATTTCTTTGGCTCAAAGAGCGGCTCAAACAATTAAAATGTTAGATTTACCTTCGCATGACATTGTAGCTTTTCCCATCAGATAACCTGGCATATCTAAGCTTTGCACTAATCAAAACAGGTGGTAGTGATTACATCCTGATTACATTCTTGATCAGCCTATTATAGATCTCAGGCTTTATATATCCCCAACGAATGGCATTTAATCAAATACGTCAACCCTGGCCAGAGATATTTTTAGCCTACTGTACAAATCCAAACAGTTTTTGGTTCCTTAACAATTTTTGTGTTCCAGTGTTATATTGATGCGTTCTTGGTTACTAGGTACTAAAGTTAGAAAACTATGTTAATTCTTTCATACATCTGAAAAAATACCATGATGCAATGACTGCCAGATCTGCCCCTTGGGCCACATTTGATGTAAACACTATCAACTCATGGGGAAAAGGCTAGATAATTCTCATGAATATCCTAAAGTAGACCAACATTTAGGCAAGGCAAGTTTATTTATATAGCACATTTCATACACAATGGCAATTCAAGGTGCTTTACATGAACAGGAAAACATAAAAATTTTAAACACATTAAAGATAAAATTAAAGCAATTAATATGGAAAGAAAAAAAACACTTTGGATTTACAAGTCCATGTATAACATTTGCAAAATGACCATTGGGAAGTGTGTTTGTTAATACTGCTAATCAAAGACAGTCATTGTTTAGTATATCAGCAATACATTTTTCAAGATGATGACTGCATTTACTCAGGATTTGAACCGGTGAAAAATCACTTCATTATGAGGTGATAAAAGTTTCTGTCAAAACATAGAAAAACAGGCAGAAGTGAACATGTATCTTTGTTCATCAGAATGGGCCCTGAGCTATTACAGGAAAAATAGATTGGACCACATCCAACTACCTCAACAAAATGCACACTTATTATTATTTATTCATTTGTTTAACCTTTATTTAACCAGGTGGGCACGTTGAGAACCATTTCTCATTTGAAACGGCGACCTGGCCAACATGAAGTGAAGACGTTACAAGATGACACAAAGATACACATGAATAACACAGGTGAATAAAAATATAAACAAAATACAAGTTGTGGAACTTCAGAGTAAACATTTTAGGTATATGTACAATTAGTGCAACAGAGTCTGTATCAGAGAGGTAGATGTAGTTGGTATGTAAAGTGACAAGGCAAATACAATGGAATTAACACTGAGCATAACTGTGCGAGAGGATATTGTGCAAATGGCAGACAACAAATAAAATACAGTACTGTGCAGATCAGTGCATGCAAAGGCACCATGGGACAAAACAAGGCATTAGATCAGATGGGCAGAGTTAGTGTGTGTGTGGGGGGGGGTCAGTATGTTAAATTTTAGTTGGCAAATACAGTACACAGGAGAAACTATAAAACTTTAGACTGTTACTAAAGTTTGTAAGAATTTACTGATTATCATTGACATCTAACGGACTTCCTGTGACAACAGCATGTTTGTTAACATTTGATGGTATTAAAATGAGATAGTGATTTATGTTAATGTATATATCAGTAAATCGTTTGTTGTGTTTTGTGGGCCCATAGGTAGAGTAGCTGCTATATGCTGGAGCAAACAGGGATGTACAGTGCATCCGGAAAGTATTCACAGCGCTTCCCATTTTCCACATTTTGTTGTTTCACCCGTATTCGGAAATGGATTAAATTCATTATTTCCCTCAAAATTCTACAAACAATACCCCATATTGACAATGTGAAAGAAGTGTGTTTGGAATTTTAGCAAATGTATTAAAAATAACAAATAAAAAAAGCACATGTACATAAGTATTCACAGCCTCTGCTCAATATTTTATTGAAGCACCTTTGGCAGCAATTACAGCCTCAAGTATTTTTGCGTATGATGCTACAAGCTTGGCACACCTATTTTTGTGCATTTTCTCCCATTCTTCTTTGCAGGACCTCTCAAGCTCCATCAGGTTGTATGGGGAGCATCGATGCACAGCCATTTTCAGATCTCTCCAAAAATATAGGTTTGGTGGCGGAAAAAAGGTCCATGCGCCATGGTCTAAAAGGGTTTTATTAAGTGTCTTCATTAATTCATGGGTGTATTTTGGGCGTAACATGCATGAACCAATCAGAGTGTTATCTCCCGTTCCCTTTAAGAGCCAGGCACGTTTGTACCTTGGCACATTGCTATTATGATGGTGGATTAATACCTTAATATTTTATTTGTAGTCTTCTGCATGCTCGTGTGCATCTTTTGCATTTGCCTTTGCCATAGGTGCATTTGACTAATTTGCTGTTAAAATATGGAGCTAAAAGAGTCTCAATAAAGATAAATGCACACACTACATTCACATATGCACACACATGATTCATACATGCACACACGATTCATAAATACACACACAGGATACACAAAGGCACACAAAATTCACAAATGCACACAAAATTCAGAAATGCACAGGACAAGATTCAGAAATGTATTTCTGATGCACACACAAATATATCTTGATTTACAAACTGCTTGCGGTCTGTGAACGTCACTGCATTTGTGTGTGAATTTTGAGACTCCCCTGACGTAGCTCGACACACAAATGTATTTTTTTAAACAGGGAATGATCTGCAACCAATCAGATATCTCCCTTGTTTTAGCCAATCACTAGAACGCACCCTACGTGGGGGATTGTTTACTCATAAGCCAATCACATGAACACGTTCACACAGCGCCGGGAGCCGAGAGTGTTTAACTAAGATTAACAGTACTGATGAAATGTTGAAATAGATAGATAGATAGATAGATAGATAGAGAGAGAGAGAGAAAGAGAGAGAGAGAGAGAGAGAGAGAGAGAGAGAGAGAGA
>JACXGM010031211.1:0-13055 GCA_016801145.1 Umbra pygmaea
CCATGGCATTCTGAACTGAACCCCCTGGTCATCCACCCTCCTTACCTCACCCATGGCATCCTGAACTGAACCCGCTGGTCATCCACCCTCCTTACATCACCCATGGCATCCTGAACTGAACCCCCTGGTCATGGAGAAAATTTTCAGGGGGGCTATGTGTGGTGGCGAGGGGAGTCCGCTCTTCCATTTGGCAGCCTTGTCCAGGACGAGGACCTGGAGGGCCTGATCCTAACCCCGCCACCAGGGTTTGGGGAGGACCCTGCATCGGTGAAGGGATCGGAACCCCCTGCTCCGTTTCCCGACATCCTGGACTTATTGATGTCCGGACCCCTGCCTCCAGGGCTCCCAGAACCCCTGATGCCAGGGCTCCCAGACCCTCTGCCTGTCCCCGGACCCCCTGCTCGGCCGTCGCTGATGTCCGGACTCCCTGCTAGGCCATCGCTGCTGTTCCTGCCGCCAGGGCTCCCGGACCCCCTGCCGCCGGGGCCCACTGTTTCGCCGGTCCCCGGGCCCTTTGGACTGCCTGTCCCCAGGCCCTTTGGACTGCCTGTCCCCAGGCCCTTTGGACTGCCTGTTCCCGGGCCCTTTGGACTGCCTGTGTTTCCTGCCACCCGGCCGCCCCCTGTGTTTCCTGCCGCCCGGCCGCCCCCTGTGTTTCCTGCCGCCCGGCCGCCCCGTCTCCCCTGCCCTCCACCTTTTGCATCTCTGTGTCCCTGTTTTCTTGTTAGGTTGTTTGGTGTTCATTGAGTTGTCACGCCGGGTGTCGCTCCTTAGGTGAGGGGTTCTGTCACAGTGTCCATAGTCTTTGTACCTGTTCGGTGTCACTTCAGGGTGGTTTCTCTCCTGTGTGTTTTGTTTTGGTTTTGGTTTCCCGCTCTTTGTGTCCCATGATCCCATCACATGTTTTTGTAAGCCTATCAGTTCTGTTGTTTAGTCCACACCTGCACCTCCTTCCCTCGTTAGTATGGTATTTAGTTCTGTCTGCTTGGTTGTTCAGTGTGGTTCATTGTTCTTGTCCAGGTATGTGGTTGTTCTTGTTCTTATGTTCAGTTCATTATGTTATGTTCGTTTAAGGTAGTTGTATCTTGTGTTATAGTTCTTTGTGGTATGTTTAGACAGTCCGTTTATGTGTTTAGTGTTGTGATTAACTGTTCATGTCATGTGTTTCTTGTTTTATACATTGGTTAGTCTTTGGTCCTTATTTTGTTCTATGTTTCTGTTCTTGTCCAGTTCCTCCTTGTGGTTTGAAAATAAATATATGTTTAGTGAAGACGCGCCTGCCTCCAACACCTTGGAACCTTGACAGGCATTCTGAACTGATCCCACTGGTCATCCACCCTCCTAATTTTACCATATCTTGTCGTGATATTTGGTCATTAATGGAGTGTATAAAAATTTGTGAGAGAAAAAAACAAAAAAGAGAGTAATCGACCAGGGTCTCAGGTGCAGACATGCTTCTTTGTGTTCTTTTTTCTCTACCATGAATATGGTAGCAAGGTGGGGCCCCAAATAAAAATTTCGCCTACGTCCTCCAAATAGCTAGGGCCGGCCCTGGTGTGTGTGTGTGTGTGTGTGTGTGTGTGTGCGCGCGCGCACGTGTGTGTGCGCATGTGCGCGCGCGCACGTGTGTGTGCGCGTGCGTGCGTGCGTGCGTGCACACAGATGGGCATGCCAGTGTATGGTAAAAGAAGACAGAAGTGGTCCAATAATAGCTGATAGTCACAGACTTCCACTCATCACCACAGCTTAGGAGTTACACTCCTGCTAGACAGTTGAATACAGTGATCACCATGGCTCCGCCAGGCTACATTATCCTCAGCCTCTACTGCTGATGCCCTACCTTGCCTTCAACATGTCAGGGGATGAAAGGCCAGGGTGGCTGTCACACACAATTTCGAGTCAATCCATTTCTTACATTTTATAAACACATTGACTTTTAGTATTGTTTGAATGAATTTACTTTTTTATTGCTTTTTTATTTAAATTTATTTTTGAACTATGATCAGGTATTTGAGACAAATGACACCCAGAAGCACATGCATTTTCAAACTTGTTTCCCATACGTGTCACCTGTATTAATGTACCCTCAACTATGGCATTTTAAGTACCACAGATTTCCAACAGGAGATTATAAAGAGATTGTAATTTACATTAATTTACCAAGTGATTAAATAACAAGATGCTAAAAGGAGAAAGATGTCGAAAGAAAGCAGAGGCACGAAGGAGAGATTGTAGGGAGGGAAGGAAAAGAGACAGCAGAGGTAGAGAGCAATGAAGGAGAGAGGGAGAGAGATACAGAGCTGGGTCAATAAGAACACAGTTGACAGCTGTAGTCACTGGAGGCAGGATGAAAGCAGACTATGGCGGATTGGCCATCTGTCAATTCTGACAAATGCCAGATGGGCTGGGTCATTTTTTTGTGTGTGTTGGCTAAAATTGACACCAAAAACTTGCATTTACAATTAAAATATTTAAAAAACTACTTTTTTGTAGTTTCTATTTACGTTCCGAAATGGCATTCCTGCACTTCCAACTTTAGTCAATCAGCATTCCAGTTCATTTTTTATTTAAAAAAAACATCTGGAATGCGTACATTTGAATCGGGAGGACTCGCTAGGGGGTAGGCTCTAAGTTAGCTTTGAATTCTGGACCTTGTGGAGTGAAGACTGATACAGAAGCGGCAAACATGTACTCTTGGGTGTTCTATGCATTGTCAGATGGGTGGGGGAAGGTGGTCTACAGTTTTAGTGGCCACCGTGATGCATTTGTTTTCCTAATTTTCCTCCTTTCCCAATTCCCTCTCTAATTCTGCCTTGTCAGCAGCTCCGCAACTCTTTTTACAGATCTGTGTGATGACAAGTGGTGCGTACATGATTCATCCAACCACATGTTCCCCAAGCCGCAGATTTTATTTCACACGGTTCACTGACTATACTTGCACGATTGAATTTACAGGCATCCAATCTGAACACAAGGAGTCGCAGGAGAGATGTGGCAGGATAGATAATCTGATTTATCTAACCCAGATCCCAGGCAGCGCTATGCCAATTTTGCGCTGCTTTCGTGCATGAGGCCCGGGGAAAGACAGAGAACCTATGTTCAGGCTCGAACCCATGACCATTGTGACGTAGACTGTCCTGCAGACTTAGCCCGCTACGCCACACAGATGCATGTTGTGCTGTGAGGCAGTGACTTAGACCACTGCAACATGTCAAGGCCCCAAGTATCCTATTTTTTTAATATAATGTAACCTTCCACACAAAATGGATGGCAAAGACTGGATTAGACTGCACAAAATATCATTCATGCAAAAAAAATATTTTATTGAAAAAATACCTGAGTAGTCTTTTTATTATAACAGTTTGTAATGAAGATAAAATACGAAGCAAAATCTTGTGTTCCAGTGAATAGAGCTACCAGGTCAGGTTTCAGGAGAGAGAAGCCTGGCCAAGCTGATTTATTGGGAATGGGAATAATATCAACAAGGGCTGAATGCAGGTCCATGCACATACTGTTGATTTTAGAATTAGCTGAACTTTCTGTTGGTCTACTAATTTGAAGTAATTTCTACTTTCTATCCGTTGACATGATAGATCTTTCAGGGAGGGTACAGTCAACTCTGCTGCTCAGTAAAACATGGCTCCCATTGAGAAAGCAGTGGAAATCATGGCTACGGATAAAATCAATGCCGTATTGTGGCTTCGGCCTGAGCTGTTTGGAGTGCTGTCGTCATGGACTACAATTGTTGAGCCCGACTGTGACATGGTGCCTGCTGTGTGACTGTGATGAGTGCTTTTCATCTTTTGCGTGTGTGTGTGTGTGTGTGTGTGTGTGTGTGTGTGTGTGTGTGTGTGTGTGTGTGTGTGTGTGTGTGTGCGCACCTTTATGTCTCCACATGTGTTTGATTTGACCTACAGTATTATCGTGTCAAAGAAACCCATTGCGCTCTTGGGAGGTAAACATTTATAATACAAGTAAGAAACACGTTTGAAAGAAGATATCCTATTTTGAAGCCCTTCTCAATACTTCACTTTACAATGATAACAGCGCTCAGCCTTTTCTATGATGGTATATGAGATCGGATAATACATCTTGGACAACCCAGATCCCAGCTTTTCAATAGGTCTTAAGTCTGGAGATTTCTCGGGACTAGTTCATAATGTGGATTTTGTGCCTAATTACCATTTCGTTGTGGATTATGTTTGGCAGCTTGGGGTTATTGGCTTGCTGAAGGTAAGATCCTTTTGACCTTACAAAAGCCCCAGGACCAGTGAAAAACCAAACAGCCCTTAGTAATAAAGGTCCTAATTCATATTCTACAATAAAAATGTTGTTTTGTTCTGCCTACATTTGCGTCGCGAGGACAAACCCTCCACTTGTGTGCATTTACAAACAGCTGTGGTTTGTTAAACAGTATTGGCACATGTTTGATGTCCTACACACCTTTCTATTGATCCTGCTCCTGTAAATACAGCATAAGAAGTGTTGTGTGTGTGTCCATGCATGCATCGCACAGTACTCCGATTTATACTCATTAACATGATCTCTATTCAACCGTATTGATTGTTGCTGCACCAGATGATCACCTCTTACACTTTCTCTGCCTGTCTCTGTAAAGTTTAAGTTCACATAGTTCTACAACCAAGTGTAAATCTTTGAACTAAATGAATGAGGCACAATTTTTTGTGTCACTGGAGTTGGCAGGAATCCACTGTATACCACACCCCTGTGGATGCTTGCATAATGTATAGTTAGTGTACAAAAGAACTGAATATGTTGTGGAGACATTTCAGAATTACCATGTATTTCATGCATAAAACAAACACTTGCATCACTTTACTGAGAGAATCCAAGAGGACATTTTTACTATCTCAAAGTGAAATTAGCAAAATGTTATGGTCCTTGCATATACAGTATATGAGATGACTGCAAAACATCATATATTTAGACTTTTCCCTGGTGCTTAAAATTTCCATATGTGCGCAATAGTGTTATTACATTTAATAGTGAGACTGTGAGATCGCGTTGGTCATTTATATTAAACCTTGAGGATTGTTAGAAATATAACGAGAAAATATTTGTAAAAATTTCAAAGGGCAGTATAATCTGGAGATGCCAGTCTGTACTGTAAAATCATTTTTCATTTAGGAGTTTATTGAATCTCTTTAAAAACAGTACTTGAACCAACCAATGTTGAAAGCTTGTTTCCAGGGTGGGGTAAAACATGAATTAGTTTCTTAATGCTGGAATTTCCACAGAAAGTTTGTGAATTTCAGTGTTTGTAATATATAAACCTAACTTTAACCTCAGCAATGTGTTGCCTATCCTTAACTCTAACCTTAACTGTAGACGTTGCAATGCAATTGGTAAAGAGATGCTATTATAAGCCGTTATGGAATCATTATAGAATAATTGTGCATTATGAATACGCTCAGGAAATGTAAAAGACCAACATAATGGCATTAAGCTACTGTATGTTGGCGCAGACCACAATTAACATTTTTAAATATAGTTATGTGAAAACGTGATTCCTGAGATATACAGTTGAAACACAGGTACCGGTAGGTTTATTCAGTTGTTCTGCAGAGTTATTGAAGGAAGGAATAGTGGAACACCACGCCACTTTAATGTCATTACCTTACCGAGATGGATTATTATAATTACTATATTATCTGATAAATTTTGTGCATTAGTGGTTTTGCCATAATGTATGAGTAATTTGTACACATTTCTCTCCACACTGTCAATGCAACCTTTCCCATTTTTCCAGAACCGTGTCGAATTCCTGGTCGTTGCAGTGTTGGAACCTCTGGTCTGGTGTCAACAAGGATGAATGTGCATCTCAGCCAGGGCTGCTCTTTAGGCCCTTGATTTCTTGGCTACTGACTTCACGGCCTGGATCACTCTAGAAATCAATGCTACTGCGACTGCTCTCTCTTCATCTGACTGAGTTTTCCCATAGACTGAGAGCGTCTGGTTGCCATGGTGCACAGTGCTAATCAACTGCCGATCTTCTCTCTTTTCTCTTACTTATTTATGTTCTCTTTTGCGTTCCCTGCTGTCATTATCACTTGTTGATTAAAGCTTCACGTTATTTTCATCTATCCTCCAAAGGGATGACTCTGTTGGTGACAACGGTATGTCTTTAACTGAAACATGCTGGCCATTATAGATGTGTCTAGAGAAATTGGATGATTTTGGGTAATAGTTGCCAGTAGTCAGGGACCAGAGGGAACGTGGCTGAGTTGGAACAGAAGAAACGTAGTTGCCTCCTGGACTGCATTCCTTCCAGTTATCCGTTTGTAGGTGTTCTGTGTTTATTGTATTGAATTTGAATTAGCATGATTTTTCCAAAAACATCCAGTATTTATTTAAGGAGGACACTGTGTTACAGGGACACAGAGGTCCCAGACATTTCTAGGAAAGTACCGGTAATTTATGTTTCACCTAGGCTTCTCTAGAGTGCCAGACTAAATGCTATTTTGTCATCACATGAAAAGGAAGGAATAGCGAGATTGGAAAATGAATATAGTCATGTTTTTTTTGGGGTTAATAAGTGTCCCACATTTGTCCTTATTTTTTTATGGCAAGCATGTCTTTCAGCTGTGTTTCTATCATGCATTGTATTGAGGAATATACAAGATGGAATGATTTTCTTCCAGTATGTAGATAACTACGGTCATTTTTTTAGATATGGTCTGGATGTCCCGCCCATCCTCTGTGAGATTCTCTAAAAAACTGCTCAAATAAATTCCATATGGATGAACACAATGTGTTAGACCCAGGATATTCAAAATATTTTTTATTGATCTTGACATATTTTCAGCAACTGAAAGAGAGAACAGTACCAAAATAAGTTCACAGTACTCTACAAGATACACTCTTAAAAACATTGTTTCAAGTTGGAAATAATTCAGGTTCTCCAGACCAATGCCATACGGAACTATTTTTGGATCTATTTAGAACTATTTTTGGGGGGGATCTATAAAGAACCTTTTCAGGCAAGGTGTTTTAGAGAACCATATTGATTAATTTTTATTAAGTTTAAACCCTCAAAAAAAGGTTAATGAAAGAACTGCTTATGGTTCTTCATTAGAGTTCACACATTTTGTTTATTTTAAAAGCCATTAAATAATGGTTCTTCACAGATTCTGCTTTTGTTCTTAGAAGAACCTATATAAAATGTTTCTTGTGAGATGTGATATTTTAGTGGTTCTGCAGAGATCTGTTGTTGGTTCCTAGCAGGACCTTTTATAAAGCGTTTTTTTCCGATCCTTTATTGGTTCTAGTAAGACCTTAATTTGAATGGTTCTAGTGAGATCGAATATTGTTTCATAACACAACCTTTCATAAAGGGTTCTACTGAGATCTCAAATTGGATATTGGGAGATCTAAATGTCAGTGGTCCTTCATATCTCTTATCAGCTCTGAATGAAACCAAAATGTAATGGTTCTTCATATATCAATTGGTTCTAGGGAGATCTCAATGTTACTAGTTCTTTATGGATCTATATTCATTCTGAATTAATCCTTTATCTAATGGTTCTTATTAAATACCATATTGGTTCCTGGGAGACCTTATTGTCAGCGGTCTTTTAACAAAATTGTATATAATATCTGAATCAAACCTACACTCAAAAAACTGGACAATGTGGGTTGGTAGATGTACCAATACAGATTATGTTTGATCTACGGAAATGAATTATGTTTGTCCCCTTGTGTAAATAAAATGCATTCAGTGAACACAATTTGAAGCATATTCAGATCTATTACATTGAATCATGTAGATTGAATGAAAAAGAGTTACGGTGGAATGACTCTATTCTCCATCCGATATTTCCCAGTATGCTCTTCTTTATGTTGATACAATGTGTGTTATAGGTGTTGGAACAATGTCATTAAATTTCGTGGAAAGGTTTTCCTTATTTGAATTATGTTCGTTCAACAGCTTTTTTTGAGTGTATGATCTTACACAACTTTAACAACTGCTGATGTTCAAGAAAATGTACGGGAAAACAGACTTAGGTTCAATCAACTTTTATTTTTTACATAAGTCACTAAGTGCTTATACAGACACTCAAGCAAAGAGTAAGCCACAACAAGAAACTGAAATAAAATGGGTACCAGAAACTGTCTAGTAGAGTTGGAACCTAGGCAGAAACCTAGAGAGGAACAAGACTGAAGGGTGGCCAGTCCACTTCTGGCTGTGCTGGTGGTGATTGTAACAGTACATGACCTTTGTTCATTAATGTATTTACACATTAAAATGACCAGTGACTCAGTGAATACAGGTGGGCTGTGGCCAGAGTCTTCAAGCCGAATCCATCTCAGCATGACAACCGGGTGGACTCAGGCAGGATTGACCAGGTGGATTCTGGGCAATAACAGCAGAAATTGTCAAGCTGAAACTAGACCAGCAACACAACCAGGTGGACTTGAGATGTGGAGAGCAAGGAGTCATGAGGCCGGTTAGTCCCGAGGTGAAGTCCATGGGCTAAGATGCAACAAGAAACCATAGAAAACAGAGTGAGCACTCGGATCCAAAAGAATACCTCAGCATATTAATCTGAGTGACTGTAGTGCTCAAATAGACTAATGCAACCTATGAAAAAAATTAAACAGTATGTTATTTAATAATTTTTGGTGTCTGATTTTTTTTAGTTGATGGGTGGAAACAGTTCATTATGAGGCTCACACTCAAAGGTCGCTCCATGCTTTCAAACTGTCCTCAAGGAACCTCACTCCATCCTCTATGGTCTAAGAGAGTGACATTTCTAAAGAAAGGAAATAAAATACGAGTCCACATTGTACATGGCATATTTTGCACATTTTCTGCACAATCAGTTATTTCTTTAAAGTTATTTGAACAATATCATTTGCACAGTTATGTTCAAGTGATACCTATTCTATTGTTATTGCCCTTTGCATACCAACTGATCTACCCCTCTAATTTAGATCTGTGGATTACATCAATGCACTTAATCACATTTGGGAACCCTGAAATTGAAAGTTATACAAACATTTTTGGATAATTGTGGCGTTACAGTATAGCCTACATGGATAGATTACGTAGTGACATGTAACTACAATCGTCTCTCATTAAATATCATAGAAAGGACAAACCTGCCACTCTGTGGAATTCCTCTTTAATAACTGTCACTGGTGTATGGCCAGGGAACTGCACAAAAGTGTTTAGGAACCATTTAAGTGCAAGACATAAGCTACTGTACGAACATCCCTACACACAGTTGCATTTTACATGCTCTGCATCGCCTATGCAATAGAAAAAACTGCCCGTCGCAAAAAATTATTTATGCACAAAATCTGTGTTAAGCACTGATCCGCGATGTGTCATGTTTGATATGTGTGGTTTTAAAAAATTTGTTAAATAAATTAACGAATCTTGTGTAAAACGGTAACCCTCCCGCAAAATTCATTTGGATACGAAAGCACATCGATGTCTTATCACCCTCTCACGGCGGATAATATTTCGTATTATTTGTGATTCAACATCCACATATGTCAACTTCAAAAGGGCACGCCATGCTCCTTCACCTCTCCGAAGCAAACTAACAGTGGAACATAACCTGAACATAACCTGCTCCGGAGCAGGTTATGTTCAGAGAGTGAGTTGCTATGGCAACTTACATACCTTGAAAGTTACCTCTGTTGTTGGAACCGAAAGCTGAGGTTATCCGCTTACTTACCCTGAAACTTACCCGGTTATGTCACATAACCTGCTTTCTGGAATACCCACCAGGGGACATGCCAAAATGAATTTGACAGAGATTTCATTATGGTTTACATCAGGTACGTGCACACATAGACACAGGGACGGACTGGCCATCGGGAGGATAAAGGGGTTTTCCTGAACGGCCGGTCCATTCCGGGCCGAACGGGCCGTCATGTTTTACTTTGACGGCCGGTCGGCCAGTTACAATCCTGGATGTATTAAAACAAGTGATAGTAGGCTGAAATGGACTGGCTGTTGCGCGCTGGGCCAGCCGTCAATTTGAGAGAGAGAGTTCCTCTATATTTAGATGAGGAGAAACCCAGAGTGAACGATGAACGCGGGGTGCAACAGATACAGATACGTGTGCACACCTGCAGGCAGCAGCAGCAGCGGCCCCTCCCAGCAGTGTTCTTCTTAGCTTGTGTTGAGGTGAGTGGCGATGAACAAAAGATTAAACTACCAGTGCCTCGATACTGCTGATTAATTAGCCAAAGACAAATATAGTTAACCTGTGTCTTGCTAGCATGCATGCAGAGGTGGGTAGTAACGAATTACATTTACTTCGTTACATTTACTTGAGTACATTTTTTCGGTAACTTGTACTTTTTAGAGTACATTTACAGATGGGTACTTTTACTCTTACTCAAGTAAATGTCTAGTGAAAAAACTGTACTTTTACTTCACTACATTCGGTGGCATTCCACCGCTACTGTCAAATGGAAAGTTAATATGACTTGTTCGCAGGTCTCGCAAAACAGTGGAAAGGTTGCTTCGCGAGAGGTGGCTACGCATCAATCACCCGCTTATATTTAGCGCACATTTAGTTGAAACATTGGAGAGGCTGCTTCGCGAGAGGTGGCTACGCATCAATCACCCGCTTGTATTTAGCGCACGTTTAGTTGGAAGGTGGTGACCAAAGCAGAGGAAGATGTGTGCGAGCTATCGGAGGCAGATCACCCGTGGCCTCAAGTTCAGTCTAAGTTTTTTACTCCAAGACGTCAAAACGAATAGTTCATAATCATGATGCATGCTGTGTGCACCAAAACGAACTGACATCTCAACATACAAGAATTCCAGCTCCAACCTGAAAAAACATGTAGCGGTGTCACAATGATGCCTATATTTGAACACTATTAATGGTCATTTAGTAACTTTGGGCACTTAAAGATAGGATCTTGATAAAAATGTTTATTTTTTGCAAATTAACTCTTTGTGTGCAATATGCATCAAAACGAAAATAGACAGGTGCATACATTTGGGTGCATCCAATCATTTAAGGTGGCCAATTGCAAATTTCTCTTGTTCTCTTTAACTCTCTGAAGAGTGGCAACATGGGGGCCTCAAAACAACTCTCAAATGACCTGAAAGCAAAGATTGTAAGCAGAACAATTAAACTTTCAAGGAGCGTTATGTGAAAGCTCTCCAAGTAGTCTGAAATTCAGGGTTTTTGCTTCTTATCAATCAGATCGAAAGTAACTAGTAACTAACTACTTGAGTGGTTTTTTCATTAAATTCTTACTCAACTAACTTTTAAGGTTGCTACTTTTTACTTTTACTTGAGTAAATATAAGTACTTGTACATTTACTTGAGTACAGATTTTCGCTACTCTAACCACCTCTGCATGCATGCCTCATGAGCTACTAGTAGGGTTGCCAACCGTTCCGTATAATAAGGAATCGTCCCATATTTGACACATAAAAGTTATGTTCCGTATTGAACTGATACGGAATGCACATTTTTCCGTATTTTTGAGAATCAATTCAGTGCAAATCAATTACAGATATAAATAGCTTCTAATATATGTCAGACATACTATGAATGAACGAAGACCTGCTATAATGGCAAATTCGGGGACTATTATAAGCTGAGGCCACTCACGCCCCCTTGGCGGGCTCTGACGTGTAATGACGTAGAGTTGGCTCATTGGTCGCAAGTCAGTGGCGCCCGGGCCATTGGATGTGGAGTTGCCGCAGCGCAGCCTATGAGCGAGCCAGATGCTCAATGTGCTAGCTGTGCAGCTGTAAATGCGTTTTACACATAGACAGTAGTTTTACATATAGTAAATCGAGGAAAAGACATTTGTAGGCTATGATAAGAAAAACTACTAAATTAAAAATATTATTTTTTGCACTGGAAAGAACATTCTAGAAGTCTAATTCTATTGAATAAGTTTGCACAAGGCTACAGAAAACTGCAGCAACAGCCTTTTTCAGTTTAGAGTGAATATTTGTGTTGATTTTAAAGTGTTATGTATTCTGATAACACCAAAATAATTAAAATGATGTAGTGCCTTGTGCAAAAATAAACAATTTATTAGTAAACCACGCCCATGGTTTCTTTGTGAACTAATTATTTTGTAGACATCTTTTAAAAAAGGAAGTCAGAGTTGTGTTAAAGGGATACTTCACCCTACAGCTATCTGGAGGTGCTAGTAGCTTCCCCCAGACATTTGTAGAACAGTGAGATATGTTTCACCCATGCCTGGCTAGTGTAAGAGCAAGATTTGAAATTTTGCGGGGAATTTTCACACGCTGACGTCACGGTGAAAATCCAATGGACTCTGGAGATAGGAAAAATGAATACAGGTGGGAATTCGGTCGCGAAAATAAGCATCCCTGTTATACTGATCTGGTTTTCAAACCTACTCCTTAAAGCCTCGGTTGTCCTTGATTTTTTAAGGTATAGCTTGTCTTTATGTGATGTTTCGATCAGCCGTTTTAATGCTAAACAGACGAGGTGGTATGATTTTTTCAGTATGTAGAGAACTACAACGTTCCTTGTTCCAAGCTCCGCCCACCCAGCATGTTCTCTGGATTCCGTAAACAAAGTCGCTGGTAACACAATTGTTACTAACCAAGATTTGCAGATGAGTAATTTTACAACATGCTTTTACATTCTGAGTGACATCCAAACATGTTGGATGAGTGACATCCAACATGTTTGCGCCCGAGTACACCGAAGAACGTTTACACCAAATGGAGTTTGATATTCAGCTTCAACAAGGCAGCATATGTTCTACAGGTAATGCAGTTGCAACGCGGTTTAATTCTAATTGCCTAATTGCTTCTGTGGGAATATGTCCATCCATGTCTACTGAAAAAAAGCACTTGCTACAATGAAGGGGATCGTGGACAAGCTTTACTTGTAAGGCTTGAACCAAAAATGACTGACGACCGCATATGCGTCACTGAATCACTGAAGTTTTCCAGCACACATGGAAAGACGTAGCAAGAGGATAATTAACAGATGAGTAAGTTTATTAAACCTATTTTCTGTACCTTGATAATGGAGCACACATTGTGTCTGTGTGGTAATGTTATT
>JACXGM010031212.1:0-13030 GCA_016801145.1 Umbra pygmaea
TCTGAAACCTGACATCAAGTAAGGTGGGGAACAATGAATTTCACCCACATGGAAAAATGCTCTTTATTTGAATGAGTGAACGTGGCCCTTAAAAGGTAATTAAAGGCACCGTGGTTGCGGTGCCACCGGTTTAAAGGCACTGGGGTTGCGGTGCCACCCGGCTTGGGCCCGCAATCGCTGCTCGCAGCTATATTTTTTTTTCTTTTTCTTGACTCAAAATAAATCTATCAAAGTTTTGCAATTAATTTTTGCCATTTTTGATTAATCAACTAATTGTTGCTATTCTGTGACTGATAGCAATGATGTAACCACTCAGCGAAGATAGCACAAACATATCCCATCCATACAGTGTCAGTAGAATACAGCTGGAGAGTCTAGGAAATATCTTTTAGTGCTATGTAATTGTCAACAGCATCCTGGGACACTGGGAATCCACACTCCCATCCACTAAACCTAAGGCCAATCATACATCAAAACATGATGAGAGGTTAATTACAAATTGACTGTGTAACCCTCCAAAGGTATCCAAAGATAGCCAAAAAATGTTTCTGACACTCCACTATGTCAATTCTTTAGCTAAAATAAATTGTAAACAAGCATCTTTACTTTCTTTTATCTTAAACAACAGCTTGTTCAGTCAACATCAAATCATCAAATTAGCTTCAAACGTCAGTTTTTAGTCGTTGATTTATAATTATCTCGTTTTTAGTTTAAATGATGGTGATTATCTCATTTAGGCCTAAAATGCCTGCTATAAAAGGCATTTTTATGCCTTAGTACTTTTTTGTAAACCCCCTCCTAAAACCTAAGGGTTTCCAGAAATATTTCTCAAAATTTGCCAACGCCTACTAAAACCTTAATTTCTCAGTCTCTATTGCATATAAAACATGGAATAAAAAGCATTTGAGAGCTTACTTCTTTACTTCTTTGGTTTTCAACTTGCCTGACTTGCTTGGCCATAATGTTCAGTTGCTTTTTTTTAATCTATAAACAACAAAAACATCAAGAATATTTTGAAAATCAGGACAGCTCCGTTTTTATTTCATTATTTCATAAATTTGAGGTACCAAAGTGACAGGTGAACATCCCTTACACAATGTTAGAGAAAAAAAACAGAGGGTTACTTATTCTTCACATAATAATTTCAACTTCAATTTATTTGAATTTTGTTTGTTGTATTATTTTGATGTTGCTTTGGATAAAAGCATCTGAGAACTAAGAACATAATTGCTCTTGTTTTGTTGCAAGTGGAGATACCTGAAAATGCACATCACAAGTTGGACAGTGAATGACACATTATTGTTGTAGGTTTTATTATCATAAGCTTTCATTATCATGCGTTTGTACAATTACACTTCATCAGTAATCATTAGACTTCATAATTATTACTGTCATCCATCATGAGCTATCATTTTCATTGGTATTTATGTATGTTTTATGTATTGTTATCAATCATCAGACATCATAATTATCATCATCCATCATAAGCTAGCATTATCAATTGCATCGTATTGTTGTTATCCACTGCTCTCTAACTAAACGATCGGCTGGTAGCTATATCTAAATCCTCCGTAACTTCAATATCACTTCCTTCACTTGATGTGATGCGCAGTGTTTAAAAATTACAACAAAAAACATAAAATGTTAAAGAAAATGTACTGTACATGTAGGCTTATTTCGACAGATCACAAAGAATTTTATTAATACAATTTCTCCATTGACAATTGGAGCATAAGCCATAAAATCGTAACCGTCGATGGTATACTTAAAACCAGCTACGACATGACTAAGTGATTGTATATCCTCATATAGACTCCAAAAGGTCATGGGGCACCAACCTTGTTTTGAGATAAATGTATTTTATTTGCAATGTCTTGGATAAGTACTTCATTACCCACAATCCTTAACATCCCACAATCCCACAGTAATGCCTCTGATTGGTGGAACTCCATAATGTCATGGAGACGAACTCATGGTTACTATGGAAATGTTTACTGAGCCTGCAAAAAGGCTTTGTGTTTCCAACTTTGGCAGGCTGCCCGAGATGGCGCCTGTGTCGTAGCAAAAAATATGGATAGTTGGAGAACTGTAAATACGTTAACTGAGCTGTAGGTTACATGATATTTCAAAGATGACATTGTGTAAGTGAAGTTAGCTAAAGTTAGGTAATTTAAAGTAAAGGCGGAAAGATAACAATTGCAATGGTTTATGGGATGAGTAGTTCCTTTGCTTGGAAAAGAAAATATGTACATTGGTCTTGATCTTGTCTCAATGGGTTAAGTGAGGAACTTATTGTAATAAGAATGGTGTGGAAGAAAATTCACCTTTTTTGATAACATCTATAATATGTCTATTTCAAAGTGATTTTATTATCCATGTAAACCAGCTATCAACTCATGTGGTTCCAACCTGTGGGCAGCACCCAGACCAAAGGCCCAATAAATAAACAAGTCATAATCATGGAATGTTTTTGTGGATATAACAGATTAAAATTAAAAGTAATCCTGCCCAATACAAACCAGTGAGGCAGGTGGTACATGGCTTTTGGTTTACCTGATGGGCATCAAGATTGGCAAACAGGTTGGATGGTGTGGTTGTTCCAAAGTTGTCTGTACTCATCAAGCTCTTTCTGCAAGACACCCAAGAAGAAACAGGCACTTGTGCTCATGGCTGCCGTTAAAAAGATGCCTTTCTCTGATGTCACTGAAGTCATCAATCCAGAACTGAGTCCTAATGGTGGAATGACAACATGCACACGATTTTACCACAGTGCAGAATAATTGTATGGAAATTACTTCCACAAATAATCATTTAAATTGAGTTAAATTTCTTTAACCATCTCAACCACACAACCCTTCACCCTGAATACTTATGTTTGGAAACACAAGAACCCCACAGGACTGACTGCATAGCAGCATATACTGTATGTTCTTGGAATTGAAATTAAAAAGCCTGTGCCTTTGCTTTCATAAGAAAGACAACCAACTCTCCATTTATTGATTTGCAGTTGAAGCAAAGTCAACTGTATGTTGCAATCTTCATACACAGTGAATAGCTGCCATTGTGCCATTTTCAGTTCCAGAGTCTCGGGCGAAGGCGAGCTGGAAGTTGTCCAAACTCTGATATACACTGCAAATAATGCTGCACAATGATCCCTGGATCATTATTAGTGTGGCCACTCCTGAGCCACATAATGTATTTCTTGAAAACCCATTGATGCAGCCACTGATGGCAATATTGAAGGGTTTCAGGTTATCATACCCATCAGCATGCCACACTTGGTTTGGTCCATCTGTGAAGTATCCACTTCTGACAAACCTGTGTCTAGAGCAAAGTTGAACTCCAGATGGATCCAGTCTGGAAATGGTCTGTCTTACATCTCTTTTAACTGTCAGGAGATTCTTGTGTTGCAATGTCTGCCACATAGCTCTGTAACCCAACAGCTGACCTGAGCCTCTCAGTTCATTAGCAACTGTTGCCTGTACAGTGGCGATGGGCGTATAGTCTGTCCTCCTAGTTAGGCCTGCTTTCTTTAGCCTAATATTTAAGGTTCTCAGAATCAGAAGAATGTTGTGCTTTTTTCCTAGAAAATCAAGGATCACCTCATAAGTGTGGCCCTCTGAGAAATACCTATGGAAGAGGTATCTGATACTGCTTCTGAAAAGAAAACAGAAAAGGGTCATTAGTAATCTAATAATAATATAAAGAATATGAAGCATTAAAGTGTAAGTATGTAATTTGCACAATGTGTGAATTGTGTATTGCAACTCCAGGCACGAGGGACAAAAATAAAACTTTTATAAAAACACAAACAGTACTAGCCAGTTCACATTCTTTGTGCCTTTAGGTGCCCATTTGTTTGCATGTATACATCAAAAGATCCACTCATTTAGCATGCGAGGTAACACATAATTGGTGGTTAGAACCCTTTGAAATATTTATCTTTTTACATTTATCAGACACTCTTATCCAGAGTGACTTACATTAAGTACAGGGACATTATCCCTGGAGCAACATAGGGTGAAGTGCCTTGCCCAAGGACACAACGACAGCCGGCAACGGCAGCTGGTCAGAGCTCTGTATATGCAATACGCAAAGTGCCTGTCAATGAGGCTAATAATTGACTAACTGCATATCAATCAACTTTTATTGGTTGACTTTTTAATCAGATGTTCAAAAAGATGTAAAATTTGGCATGCCTGACAATATTAATGTACACATCAACATGGTGCCACATCATGAAAAATTAGGACATTTAAAGTCAAGGACTAGTGAAAATTTGTTTTATGGAAGACCCTGTCCATCCTCTAGAAAAGTTCCACAGGAGCCACCAAAACATCCAATACATCCAAAAAGTTATTCCACAGAATAAACACTACATTGCCTGGGAAAAAGGAACAATATAAATGCCAACTGTTGTACGTACAGTACAGCTTGACACGTTAACGTTACCACAAAAAGGTTTAATCTGATGTTATACCTTTGATTCTGACTGCAATGGAATTCTAGACTAGCACTCTAGTCAGTTAATATAGCACATGGCAATTGCATGTATTGGGTCGGGTTATTTGGCAGACAAAGCACAAGCAATTTATCTGGATGT
Source organism: Umbra pygmaea (assembly GCA_016801145.1). Lineage (NCBI taxonomy): Eukaryota > Metazoa > Chordata > Actinopteri > Esociformes > Umbridae > Umbra > Umbra pygmaea. The sequence goes on from JACXGM010031212.1 coordinate 4,604, forward strand.
AACGGTTTTTAACAACACATCAGGCTAACTAGAGTTAGCAAAAGGCTAATGATGGTTAAACAGGAGCTATCATAGTTAATGTCCGAACCATGCAATAACAATTAAATGAAATGTATTAAGGTAAAAAACCCTTACATTTTAAATAATTTCCCCAAACGTTACACCACTGACTAGCCGAGTTCAAGAAGTCATCAAAATTGATCAATCCGCAGCGGTTGGAACGCTAACATTAAACCACGCCAAACCTAGGCTAATATAAGAATATAATTGTCATACTTTCAACCAGGAAACACGTGTTTGTTCCCCGGGTGTGTTGTCATTCAAGAAAGTTGATTTAACTTTTTGTTTTGGTGTCTAAACTTGACGTTGCCACAGCTGTATTCTTTCTAGCTCAGCCATCTGCAGCCATGTGTGCATCACTTAAAAGTGTCCCCTAAAAAATACTTACATTGTGTGGTGGGCTATTTGCTTGTGTTGCGTGTTGTGACTTTTTGCGTGCATTTTTTTATTGTTGCGTGTTGTGGTCTATTTGCATGTGTTTTCTTATTGTTGCGTTTTGTGGTCTATTTGCTTGTGTTGTCTTTTTCTTGCGTGTTGGGGTCTATTTGCGTACATTTTCTTTTTGTTGCGTGTTGTGGTCTACAGATGGTAAAGTGATAAATTGCTTGCTCTCATACTGCGTCACCAATCAGTACATTTAGTTACCGTTAAATGGTCTATTACCACCACAGAGTGGCGCTAGACCATTTGAAAAAGAGCTACACTGAAAAAAAAGCAAGTTCTATGTAGCCTACAGTACAGTGCAATACTTGTTCCACATGTTTTCAAATTACTTTATTCAAAAAGATAACACGTTTTAAAGAGAAGCTCACCAAAAATCTGTTTGAAAGATATTACCTGTATTCTAATTCAATAAACAAACGTGTGTGTATATAGACTACTATGGAGTAGGGATGGGCCGATACCAGTACTTGGTATCGGGCCCGATACTGGGCATAAGTACTCGTAGTTGTAAAAAAGGCCCGATACTCCAAGTCGATACTTCCTCCACATTTAAGAGTGTTATGCTGCACAACACTTTACAGATTAGCCATAGATGGCCATAGTTGTAAAACTGATTCACGTAAATGTTTCAATGGAAATGTAGACCTATTCCAGCCCTATGCATACATTTCATATTGATGATAACGACAGTCTACTTCCATTCGGAGACCATGCTTATAAAGCTGTACAACTGTTTTTCTTGCAATTTAAAAGATAAAGAAAAGTGATTTAAATGCGATAATACTTCCCTGCAATATGAGGTTGCTCACAAAATCACCGCCTAAAATGCATAATCATTTCAAAGACAGAGCCAAGCGTTAGCTATTGGAAAAAAATATTTTTGTCAGCAGTTGTCCAGTAGAGTTCAAATGGCGAATTTGTTTTTCTCATTGGTATTTTCATGTAACCTAATATTTGTAGAATTATAGGTAAGAAATATTAACCCTCAAGGAAATGTGCACATTTAAGTACAGGAACAAAAATATAAGGCTATTCGGTGCATATTGTAAATGTAGAAAATGGCATGAGGAACGCCCCGGATCTAGCCTTAGAAAGCCACCTTCAGTAAGGAAAGACAAATGTCAGTAGTTTGCAACACTTCTGGATGAACAAAATAGTGGTATTTCTGAGTTGTGACATGTCCTTTTTACATTTTTGTATGCATTTCATATTATGTAAATGAGGAGGGGCTGTGTCTTAAGGGGTCAACTTCTGCCCATTGGTTGGTTATCATTATACTGCATTGGTCCAATCTACATGGCTTTTCCCCACCAAAAAGCATTGTCTAGCAATGGCGAACTTGGCAGGTAGATGTTCAGTTTCCAACCTCTTAAGGAAAGCTGCTAATAAACTGGAGGAATTCAAACGCTCTGGCCCTCATTTATGAAACATGCATACGACCTAAAACAGGCGTACGACAGGTGTACGCCGATTCCTACGCAAGGCAAGGGGTTTATCAAATTTAACGTGATCGTAGGTTGCGATAAAATCTGACGTCTGGTCTGACTTCGTGTACGCAAATTCTCTAGTGTGACTAGCGGTGTTAATGGTATAACCACCCGGTTCAGTGAATTGTTAAACCAGGAATCATTTATGAGTGTGTCTGCATCGCAACTACCCCATATTGCAAATTACATTTCAGAATTACGAATTAATTATATACAGCACATTGCTATTAAGTGGTTTATTTTTTCCCTTTCACTTTGTGGTGGCCTAGAACATGAGGGCAGAAATTAGGCAAACAACAATTTCAATCAAATAATATATATTTATATATGTTATTTAAACAAGCGCTTTGGCACTCCTGTAGTCGAAGCGATGGCAGATCAGGAGGACCTTAATGCGCGCTCTCTACATTGGGACCTTTCAGCGGGAGATCAGGGACAGGTCTGGTATATCACAGCCAACAATAGTCAATGTCTGCCAGCAGTTTTGGTGGCTATGAAGTCCCTTTCTGGTATTTTCAAACTATGATAAAAAGAAAATTTTATGAGATTGCTGGGTTTCCAATTGGGGCAAATTGGGCGATTGATTGTACTGCGCCTGTAGCCACCATCCATGAATGATTACGCATTTATCAATCGCAAAAACTTTAATTCAATCAACGTTCAGATCATATGTGATGCCAGGATGTTTGTTCTGAATATGGTAGCCCGGTGGCCGGGTGGGACGCACGTCTCTTCATTTTTCTAAACTGCATCATTGGAACAACACTAAAGGAGAGCGCAGTGCAAGGCTGGAGTCATCTCCTCGGTGAGCTACGCCCTCTTACAATGATTATAATACTTCTACATAGTTCTTTGGTAAAACGGTTGGATGTGATTCCTCTCGGTGAAAAAGGTTATGCCCTGACTGAGTACCTAACACCGCTTGCAAATCCTGAAACAAGCAGGGACGCAGGTTTAACAGTGCACACACACGCACACAAACCACAGAGTGATGTATAGGTTTGCTCAAGGGCAGGTGGCTCTGTCTTGGGTAAGCGGGGTGGGGTGGGGGACTGCTATACACACCGGGCAGGCCTGTAAAATAATTATGGCATGCGGGGTTCTCCACGATATTGCGCTGGAGAACTGTGCCATTCAATGAAGATCAGAGGCCACAGAAGGAAACAGGATCTTATTCTGAGCTTCTAATATAAAAGTGCTATTTTGGGTAAAAAAGCTAAAAAATACAACGTGGAATGTTTAGTGAAAATAATTATTTTATTTGAAATACACTTCAGGTTCTCGTTAATCGCTTTCAATGACTATAGCAGTAATCTCAGTCAACACCGCATTTTATTTGAACAATCGACACCTGGTTTTAAGTTTCCAATTAAAACCAAGCGGTTGGCCTGCACCTGAGACCTGAGCGTCTTTATTTTATCTCAGAAGAAATCATTTTCTGCCGGATTTTGCTTATCCATGTCGTAAATTCCAAGGGCGAGGCCTCTAATCCATGCATATTTGTGGGCGTGTTATTTAAATTACGATTGTTTGCAACCATCTGATTTATCAACAGCTGCTCATACGTACGCTGAAATTGGAGTGATACGAATGTTTTGTAAATCACACGTGAGTCTCGTCGTAAGATGATTTCTGCGCTCAGATCTACACTTCTAAGCACGTTGGATGAATGAGGGCCTATGTGTGTGATTAACGTTAGCGACCGTGTTGAGAAGATAGGCCGCTTCCTCCAAATTATGAAAAATCGTTTTTGTAATTTTATTTGTATTAGGCCTGCTCATGAAATTAGAGAAGTAGAATGCATTTTTATATTGAAATAAAGCCATTGTTTTAATAGATATTGTAGCCTACTCTATTATGTTCGAGAATGCATTCCTGAATCGTGTGTGAAAAATAGTACAGTAGGACATTTATACGTTATATCAAAGGACAATGTCACTTTCTGTTACAGAAAAACGACAAGGGCGTCCCACTGTGTTTGTAAGCTGTTGTACTGTACGGGATAGGCGTCAATTTTAGTGGGGTCAGACGGTAGAAGATTTTGTCATGAGTAATTCAGCACCCACCAACTTTTTGTAAGCGCACCACCCCACACCACACTGTTCCATCCCAAAGTCCCGATTGCATCTCCGTCCCCAGAACATTTCAAACAAAATCGACGCCCATGGTCTACAGTATGAACCAGTAGCGTAACCAGAAAAAAAACTGTGGGTATGCCACATCTCATTTTCTGTGTAACACAGTAGTCCATTCATTGATTGTTATTGTTATTTTGAACATGACAATGCAATAGTTGTTTACATAGGCTTATCAAATAAATACAAAATAGTCATACAATAGATAAATAAAATAAAAACTAGGCAAGAATCTACAGAGCATACCCAAAATGACATTTAGATACATGAAACTTTATTTTGGGACAGCCAAACTGTTACTGCTCAAAAAGCAAGAAAGCTCCTCTTTCCGAAACACAGTTATAAAAGCAAAATAAAACTTTTCTTGCCATTTTCTAAATATAAATAAGCAATTCATACAAGATAATCTTTCCCTACACTCTGAAGTTTATTGTTACTCACAAAAGCGATAGTTATCAAAAAGACCTGTGACAATTCATTCCTGTTAATATTAAATGATTACAACTTTTAACTAGACCAGTGCATTTTCGAGAAACGGCTAATTTTGATCTGACGCGAGTCGTCACGAGCAAAAAACTTGCCATCTCGAAATAATTTGATTGCAGCCGTTAATGGCTGTTTTTTTTCTGCAACTTGTGGTTGGATGAACTGTGTGCGCGCCACTCGCCATCCTACAGATCTGGCCAAGGAGTTGCGGAGCTGCCGACAACAGGCAGGATTAGGGGCAATTGGGAGGGAGAAAAATGTAAAGAAAATAAAAGTGTTATCCATCCATTTTTGTCCGCTTATCCGGGATCGGGTCGCGGGGGCAGCATCTCCAGCAGGGGACCCAATAGGCCATTTCCCGAGCCACATTAACCAGCTCCGACTGGGGGATCCCAAGGCGTTCCCAGGTCAGGTTGGAGATATAATCTCGCCACCTAGTCCTGGGTCCTCCCTGAGGCCTCCTCCCAGCTGGACGTGCCTGGAACACCTCCCTAGGGATACGTCCCGGGGGCATCCTTACCAGATGCCCAAACCACCTCAACTGGCTCCTTTCGACGCAAAGGAGCAGGGGCTCTACTCTGAGATCCTCACCGCTTGTACCCTGGATCTTGTTCTTTCAGTCATGACCCAGCCTTTGTGACCATAGGTGAGGGTAGGAAGAAAAACTGCCCGGTATATTGAGAGCTTTGCCTTCTGGCTCAGCTCTCTTTTCGTCACAATGGTGCGATATATTGAGTGTAATACCGCCCCCACTGCTTCAATACTCCGCCCCCGCTGCCTCGATTCTACGACCAATTTAGAGGTGCTGATCCTCATCCCAGCCGCTTCACACTCAGCTGCGAACCGATCCAGTGGGTGCTGAAGGTCACAGGCCGATGATGATATCAGGACCACATCATCCGCAAAAAGCAGCGATGAGATCCTTAGCCCACCGAACTGCAACCCATCCCCACCCCGACTACGCCTTGATATCCTGTCTATAAATACTACAAAAAGGATTGGTGACAAAGCGCAGCCCTGGCGAAGACCAACCCTCACCTGAAACGAGTCCGACTTAATGCCGAGAACCCGGACACAGCTCTCGCTTTGGTCGTACAGAGATTGGATGGCCCTAAGAAGGGAACCCCTCACCCCATACTCCCGCAGCACCTTTATAAAACCATGCGCATGCACGTCCTACGCTGTTTTCCCTTTATAAATCACAATCAACTCTAATACGTGGCGGAGCTTTTGCGGATACATGTCACGCCCATAATTGTCCATAAATAGTCAGTGAAACTCCCCGAAATTAATATTCATTGATTGAGAAATCATGGCATACACAGTAGTGAGGAAAACCAAAAAAGCAACTTCACTCAATGTCAAGTAGAAAATATTGTTGGCGAGGTGGAATGTGGAGGAAAATGTTGTTTTATGCGCACAGTGTGGCTATTACGAACGGCGAAAATGTGTTGGAGTGGCAAAAGGTTGCAAACGCTGCGAATGCCATGGTCGAAATAAAAAAGTGGTCAGATATCAGTCGATGTCGAAAAGCGTCTATAGCGCTTCATAGCGAAAGTGTCTGCCACGGGTGGGGGAAATGGGTAACATTAGAGCAACATGTCTGCATCACAAGTTATTTGGACATTGGTGGAATGAAAATGCTTTAGATTAATGAAAGCATTCTCATTCGGTCTCCTTATGGCAACATGAGTGCAGTCAAAAGCATCGATTACATTTGGGATACCGGACATAGCTGCAAATTGTGCTTTTTGATTGCCTGTTCACCCGCCGTGTACGGAAACTTCATGTACTTATGCCTATTATACCGACTAACACGTCTCGCATAACTCGGCTGAGATATCCCTCACTTGTCAGTAAATTCCATCTGGAAAGTGCAATGTCGCCAGAAATCCTGTTATGAGTGATATGAAAGGCGCCAATAAATAATATTAATTATTAGGCTATTATATTATAATTATCTTCTAACATTGCAAGGTCATCTCTTGTGCGTCATTATGCATTGTGATGGCATGGCTTTTTATAACCATCCATTTGATTGTATCTGATAATCTACAGCTGTATTAATCTAATTTTAAATGTAAAATAGTTCTGCACAAATAGAAAATCTTGAACCTTTCAAAATGGTTAAGACATGCATCATGATGGAACACATTTAAAAATTAAACAAACTAAATGCATATAAATGAACACTATGTTTCTGTATGTTATTACGACATTTATACTATGAAAACAATATTCCCCAATTGACAATAAAGACTATCTCATCATCATCTATTTATCTGCACCGACAGACAGAGACATCGACAAGAATATTAGTTTTAAACATGATTTTGTTATGTTTACCGTATTATTTATGAGGATGAATTACATAACATACCAATATAATTAGCCTACATAATATATTTGAGTGTTCTTTTTGCAAATATGTGCAATATGTCCTTCATTTGCCTTTACGTTAAAATCTTATATTGTTTGTATTTCTCTGCAGGCTTCTAATTGTATGCATGGCTTTGTGACATCTTCATATTATTAATGAGAGGCAGTATTTCAGTTACACAACGCTCTGCAGTTTCAGACGGATCTACAGTAGCCTACGTGTTTCATCCATCTGCCAATGTTGTCGCCATTTCTCATTTCACCCGTTTTTGTGCGTACGCATGGGTCAGAGTTTCCGTGAAGGACTGCACATTTTCCCGTCAAGTTTGCTTTTTATAAATCCCAATTATTGCGTAGAGCGATGCGTACGTCTTCTTTTGTGTGTACGCCAGCTTTATAAATGAGGCCCCTGATCCGTTGTTCCACGACCTGAGGTTCAACTATCGGCCAAACCCTCCTTTTCAGCACCTTAGAGTAGACCTTACCAGGGAGGCTGAGAAGTCTGATACCCCTGTAATTGGCACACACCTTCTGGTCCCCCTTTTTGAACAGGGGAACCACCACCCCAGTCTGCAACTCCTTTGGCACTGTCCCAGACTTCCATGCAATGTTGAAGAGGCGTGTCAGCCAAGACAGCCCATCCACACCCAGAGCTTTCAGCATTTCTGGACGGATCTCATCAATACCTGGGGCTTTGCCCCTGTGGAGTTGTTTGTCTACCTCAGTGACTTCCACCAGGGAAATTGACGACAATCCCCCATCCTCCTCTAGCTCTGCCTCTAAAATAGAGGGCATAGTAGTTGGATTCAGGAGTTCCTCAAAGTGCTCCTTACACCGCCCTATTACCTCCTCAGTTGAGGTCAACAAAGTCCCACCCTTACTGTATACAGCTTGGATGGTACCACGCTTCCCCCTTCTGAGGTGGCGGACGGTTTTCCAGAAGCACTTTGGTGCCGATCGAAAGTCCTTCTCCATGTCTTCTCCGATTTTTTCCCACACCCGCTGCTTTTCCTCTTTCACGGAAGAGGCAGCAGGGCTTCCGGCCCTTCAGTACCCTGCAACTGCCTCTGGAGTCCTCCGGGATAACATATCCCGGAAAGACTCCTTCAGTCAGACTGCTTCCCTGACCAACAGTGTCCACCACGGTGTCCGTGGGTTACCGTTCCTTGAGGCACCCAAGACCCTAAGTCCACTGCTCCCCACCGCAGCTTCAGCAATGGAGGTTTTGAACATTTTCCACTCGGGTTCAATGCCCCCAACCTCCACAGGGATGCACGAAAAGCTCCACCGGAGGCGTGAGTTGAAAGTCTGTCGGACAGGGGCCTCCTCCAGACGTTCCCAATTCACCCGCACTACCCGTTTGGGTTTACCAGGTCTGTCCAGAGTCTTCCCCCACCCCCTGACCCAACTCACCACCAGATGGTGATCAGTTGACA
>JACXGM010031213.1:0-13030 GCA_016801145.1 Umbra pygmaea
TTTATTTTTTCTCAGAGAAAATCATTTTCTTTGCCAGATTTCGCTTATCCATGTCGTAAATTCTAAGGGCGAGGCCTCTAATCAATGCAAATTTGTGGGCGGGTTATTTAAATTACGATGGTTTTCAACCGTCTGATTTATCAACAGCCGCTCATTCGTACGCTGGAATTGGAGTGATACGAAAGTTTTGTAAATCACATGTGAGTCTCGTCGTAAGATGATTTCTGCGCTCAGATCTACACTGGTTTCTACGCACGTTTGATAAATGAGGGCCAATGTCTTTTTCTTTTTTTTCAAGATGCTCGCATATTATTTCATATCGCATCTTAATAGCTGACCACAGTATAGCTGGGGGCCATCCCACTGATAAATTCATATCTTGGAATATTAAAGGAATACTTCACCGCTGGACAGATTATTATATATTTTAAATGGGTCTTTTATGTATTAGAAATGTTATAAAGTTTAGAAGTTGGTGCCTTCTGGTTCAAGAAAAGCCAGAAAATGTAGTTTGGGGTAATTTGGATGAAATGCAACAACTCCCAGAATGCACTTGCTTCAGTGCTCTACGAAGCCACTCCCAAGCCACGCCTATCGGTTAGAGAGGCAGGAGTAATTTAAATCCAACACCCTTGCCCGGCCTTACACTCCTGTACATGTTTTAAGTCGTTTGCGATCTGCATTTCAAAACTAACAGAAGAAAACGTAAGTTTCCATCCAAGGAAGAGAAGTATTTTGCAAACAGTTTCTGCGGGCTTATCAACCAACCAAATTTTTGAAGAGGACACCGATATGACACCATCGGGTACAGCAGTAAACGCATTTGCCTATTTCTGATCACATAGTTACACGTAGTGATATAGTTATTAGGGACAGTCTACCAGAAATGTACATTTCCTCTTTTAAAAATGTTGGGGGAAATGTTTTCTTATTCTTGAATCTGAACATAGAGTCATATGGAGGACATGTTAGACTATGAGAAACACATACCATGCCATCTCAGCATGTTTTTATGATTGAAGAAAATGTATTTTTTATGCATTTTACCCCTGGAATGTCAGGCCCTGTCACAGACAAATTTGTATATACTAGAATGATTTCCTAATTAATTTCTTTGCTATAAATAGCATTTTCTTATTGGTCACATGTCCCTGATTGTATCTAACATGGTTTTGAAATCCCTATAAGAAATATAAGCAACTTTTTGGTCAACTGTAGTGGATGTTAAGCACAGAATCCCCTTCAGGCACTCATATAGTTGTAAAAACACTAGTTTTACGTAGGAGATTTTTACAAAAACTTAGCAGTGGATATATACCCCTACCTTCATCTACACAGTTAAAGAGATTAATTCTTCAATAATTTTCTCAAATAGTACATTTTTCTATCATAATGTCCTGTGACAGGACTGACTGTGGCGTGACAGGACTGACTGTGTCATGACAGGAGTGACGGTGCTGTGACAGGACTGACTTTATGGATTTTGTTGATGCAGATAAAGTTATGTTTTGTCTTTTTGTTTAGGGTTTGGTAAGAATTCCTATTTTAAATTATTATTATGATTTTAATGTTAATCTAATATTATAATATATGGCAAAGTTCAGCCAAATACATAAAAAGGACACTAATTCATTACAATATGACTCACAACTGATAGTCCAAACATCTTTTTAATTCAGAAAACGTATTTCATTTTATTTCATTATAAAATCATATTTAATGTAACAATTTATTAAAATTCAGCACCCGTTGGAACCTTTTTTATATCGCTCTTTTTCTCTTTTTTCAGCTGCTAAGGCCTCTTGTAGCTCTTTCACTTTGTCCTGGAGCTTCTTCCTCTCTTTCTTGGAACGCTTTTGCCCCTCTCTCTTTTGCCTGCAACATACACTCACCTAAAGGATTATTAGGAACACCATACTAATACTGTGTTTGACCCCCTTTCGCCTTCAGAACTGCCTTAATGCTACGTGGCATTGATTCAACAAGGTGCTGAAAGCATTCTTTAGAAATGTTGGCCCATATTGATAGGATAGCATCTTGCAGTTGATGGAGATTTGTGGGATGCACATCCAGGGCACGAAGCTCCCGTTCCACCACATCCCAAAGATGCTCTATTGGGTTAAGGCACCAACAAACATGCCACGCTCAAAATTGCTTAAATCACCTTTCTTTTCCATTCTGACATTCAGTTTGGAGTTCAGGAGATTGTCTTGACCAGGACCACACCCCTAAATACATTGAAGCAACTGCCATGTGATTGGTTGAGTAGATTATTGCATTAAGGAGAAACGGTTGTTCCTAATAATCCTTTAGGTGAGTGTACATCACACTGTCACACAACCATTAAACAGTCATTAAAAGATTACACTACTCTAATCAGTCACTGTGTAGTTCTATGGTTTTACCATGTTATTACCAAACTGTAATATGAAGTGGTACAGTGATGGTAGTCCTTTCTAACCTTGAAGGCCCTGGCTGTGGAACTGCTGCCTGTTTCTTAAGCCTAGATGTTCTCTGATGCTCTCTCTATAATTTCTGCCTCTTTTCTGCCTTGTCTTTCATTACTCAAAGCTAATATAAATTACAATTATATCTATATATGTTGAAATATCATTAATATACATAGTGCAACCTCAAAAGCAGTGCTACATAGGCCTAGGTAAAAGAGGGACCAAATTCAAAATAAGTGTCTATGAGCATAAAAAGCATATGCATAAAAAGATAATTTACAGTGTAATGTCTATTTATTCAAATAATGTTTTACTATGGCATACGTTAAACACATATTATATGCAAAAAAGGTCATAACAAAGAACAATGCCAGTCATTTGTAAGGCTGTGTCACAGGGCTGTCAGGCCATGTCACAAAAGGATGTGACAGAATCTGACGGTCAGCCAATTTAAATGCCATTGTTCAACCTGCTAGCATGCTAGCATAAAAACTGTTAACATGCAAGAAAGGGATTTCAGTAACCTCTTTAGACATGTTTTGGATTTAAAACACTTTCAATATTTTCTGGGGTATTTTAACGTGACACGGCCTGACCCTTTAGCTGTCCTCCAAAAAATAAAACATACAAAAACAAGCTTAAAATCATAAAATTCAATGACAGAACTCACCCTTGATCACTGTCAGCTTCACCTCAGTCAAATTATTTAACTAAAGGCGCATTGCACAAATTTTATGTAGTGTTTTATGTAAATGTGACAGGGCTGACTGAAAACATAGGGACAGTTGAAAAATAGTATATATGTGGAATTTATGTATAATTTCTTGTTTTTATTCAATTGATGTGAATGATAGCAACTTAAACTTGTTATTAATGGTGATGGTTTTACTAAATAACAGTTTTACATAACAAAACTATGAAAGATGTAGCTCCAATTTGGCTGAGGACAGGCCATTTTTCAGGTTTTGTAAGTTTCAAAAGTGATTTTAATAAAGACAAAAACATCTGAGAACTAATGCATGACAAATTCCTTTACTGAACAACACAACGAAATCAACCATCTAGTTAGTTTTAGACATTTCTTTATTAAAATATTTTTATTCACTGTAGCAATTCAAGGACAGATAATGTACGTTTCTGGTAGAATGTCCCATTAGCATTAAAACAGCAAAGTTAGCAAAGTAACGTTAGATAGATAATTACTTGTAAGTTGTATACAAGTTGGCTAAATTAGCTGTTAGCTACAGTATTGAGCTTCTGAGTTAGGCCTACCACGTAACTGCCTGTTGCTGTATATTTGATGGATATAAGAAGAATGCACTATCTTTCTCATTATAGTGTACCCATGTACAACGAGATTAAAGCAAAATCTTTTTCAGTGTGTTAACATTTACGTAAAAAAAAATTTAATGGCAAGGAATATGTAGTGCAAAATAAGGATAATACTGTTGGTGCACAGTTCTGAGACGTTATAATACATGTATATAAAATAGAAAGGTAAAAATGGATTGTATACAGTTTGAAGTAATGAGCGATCGAATACAGGATGGTGAGCAGTGAGGTGCCCTATTTTTTGTTCTTTCGTATTGGCAGTAATCATTTTGTGTACTGCATAATGGAAAAACGTCTAGCAAAGTCGACTCTTAGTTCAGATTTTATGTTTAATTATATTAAACATAACATTGTAAGACTAGTAATATAATATTAACACCCTGTACATAGCTGTCAATATGGTTCATAATTAATATCCATATTTAAAAACATTTGTGTTTTTCTTATTGTTTTATAAACTGCATGTCTATATTATACTTACTACTAATATAATATACTACTATATAATATACTACTACATAGCACATATCTGTACATGTTGTTAATACATGGATCATGATATTACATAGCCATATTTATTCTGCTCTTATAATTTAACTGCTGACACAGTAATCTATTTAACTTCCAATCATTTACAGGACAACCACACGTTTTCAGCTACAGATCCAAGCAGTAAGAAAATCTTCACACCACCCAGTTTATAGAACCATCAAAGGAGGCTGCTACGACTTTCCAATAGCACTTCAATCATGGCAGATGGCTCATATTGTCTTCCCTGAGTCCACTTAGTTTTCACCTAAGTTAATATATTTTTCTTACTTTGTTTTTGTAGTGTGCAGAACATTATTATATGCATGATCTTTTCCAGGAGTCTCCAAAACCTTCCATGGAGGGCCTAGTGTATGCCGGTTTTCGCTTTTACTTGTACAATGAAGTAGGTCACTAAATTGGTTAGGACCAGGGTTCAAAATTACCTTTTTCGTCCACCAGCAAAACGGCTAGTGAATGTTCAAATTTTACCAGCCACTCAACAAATTACTATTGTTTTTTTGGCTGGTCAGTGAAGCAAATCTACCAGCCACATGCATATTTTACAAGCATTTGGCTGGTAAATGGTGCTAATTTTAAACCATGGTTAGGACCTCCCCTCAGCTGGCAGTCCTAATTTGGCTCTAATTGAACGGAAAGACCAAACCAGCATACACTAGGCCCTCCATAGTAGGGTTTGAAAACCTCTGTTTTAATGTGTGCACTTGACTATGGTGGCACAATATTTTCCCTTTGAAACTAATAATAAATAAATTTAATCTTACACTGTACTCCTGTGTACACTAAAGTTATATATTATAGACTTGTTGAGGAGGCTGAATGGTTACTGTCACTGATTTAGCTAAAATCATAATTTCTTTAGGCAAATACATACTCTAATGCAGTGTTTCCCAAACCTCTCCTGGAGGACAACCAGCCAGTTCTTGTTTGAAGTACGTGCTGGGTTGCACATTTGATTCAACTTGTCCACTAATTAACATGTCCTCGACTTTTTGGTTCTGGTGATTCTTGACGGCTACAGCTAAACTCTGGCACTTCTGGTGGTCCTCCAGGAGAAGTTTGGTAACCACTAATGTCTAACACAAACCACAAGTAATGTGAGGTCAACATTTTAATTAAAAACAACAGCTTCAGCAGTAGGCGCAGTATTTCCATTGAAGAGCTAGATCTGTCTGATGTGTCTTTTGTCTTGCAGGAGCTATTCCATAATGTGACAGCAAGCAATTAAGTGATATTGTCTACAAAAAACAGAAAGGACAACGTTAGAGAGAACTGTATTCAAAGATTCCATTCTGTTTCTTTTTAATTCTATTGTGATCAGTGTTGGGAACGTTACTTTAAAAAAGTAATTAGTTATTGTTACTCACTACTTGTTCCAAAAGGTAACTGACTTAGTAACAGAATTACTCTATAATAAAAGTCAATCGTTACCCGGGTAAGTAACTATTTGCGTTACTGTTAAAAACGTTTTGTATATGCGTGAGTAGTTGTGAGATGCTTAATTAAAATAGAGTTGCTTACAACGGATGTCAACAAAGTCTTCGCTCCTATACATAATGTACACATTACATGCACGTTCTTGCCTTTGACCACAATGAATTTAAAGCTTATCTCCAACTTGAAAATCCCAACTTTCATCGGATTGCTCTTAACTCGCCTTCATCGAATCTCTGTTTAGGTTTTGTTTGTGTGTGTGTGTGTGTGGCGCGTGTGCTGGCATGTGTGTAAAAACATGATTGGCTACCATGAAACAGGACTCTGCATTAGTCAATCATAATCGTAATCATAATCTCTTATTAACCCACCTCCTCACTAGCTGTGAGCTAGGGGTGCGTTCGGAGACAATGACAATGCATAGTGACGCACCGAATTTAACGTCCAGTAACATTAACGGCGTTGTAATGATGGGAAGAGGCTGCTCCCGCTCAAGCCTCCCGGCCACCAGAGGCCGCTTCTGCTCAAGCCTCCCGGCCACCATAGGCCGCTTCCGCTCCGCCTTGGCCACCAGAGGTCGCTACACCACCATCAGTCGAGCCTGAGCCTTGCCTTGTCCCCGAGCCTGAGCCTTGCCTTGTCCCCAAGCCTGAGCCTTGCCTTGTCCCCGGACCTGCCCTGCTCCCCGGGCCTGCCCTTTTCCCTGAGCCAGCGCTTTCCCTTGTTCATCCTCCAGTCCCTGTGCCAGTGCCTAACTCAGTCCCGGTGCTTGCCCTAGTCCCTGTGCAAGTGCCTGCCCTAGTTCGCGAGCTGGTGTATGCCCCTGAGCCATTGTGTGCACCAGTCCCTGTTCCATTGCCTGTTCCATTTCCTGAGCCTTTCCCGGTTACTGAGACTTTCCCGGTCCCAGAGCCATTGCCTGCCCTTGTCCCAGAGCCATTGCCTGCCCTTGTTCCAGAGCCATTGCCTACCCGTTTCCCACTATGGCCGACTGCCCGTTTCCCAAGAGGCCCGCCTATCCGAGCCCCATGAATGATGAGAGCGATGACGAAGAGATGCCTAACCTCATATGTGGGTAAGCTTCATCTGACAAGGAGGACTGGGAAACCCCTTCTGTAGAGGTTTGGCACGCTCCCCCCCACGGCCACAAGAGGCGGCTCCACAGCCACCAGAGGTCTCCACCACGCCCAGTCCAGCAGAGGTCCCCACCACGCCCAGTCCACCAGAGTTCTCCACCACGCCCAGACCAGCAGAGGTCGCCCAAGTTCTCCGACCAGAAGAGGTCGCCCAAGTCTCCCGGCCACAAGAGGCCGCAGTTCCCGCTCCTAGGCCACAAGAGGCCGCAGTTCCCGCTCCTCAGCCACAAGAGGCCGTTCCCGCTCAAGCCTTGGCCACCAGAGGTCGCTACACCACCATCAGTCAAGCCTGAGCCTTGCCTTGTCCCCAAGCCTGAGCCTTGCCTTGTCCCCGGACCTGCCCTGCTCCCCGGGCCTGCCCTTTTCCCTGAGCCAGAGCTTTCCCTTGTTCCTCCTCCAGTCCCTGTGCCAGTGCCTAACTCAGTCCCGGTGCTTGCCCTAATCCCCGTGCCAGTGCCTGCCCTAGTTCCCGAGCTGGTGTATGCCCCTGAGCCATTGTCTGCACCAGTCCGTGTTCCATTGGCTGTTCCATTTCCTGAGCCTTTCCCGGTCACTGAGACTTTCCCGGTCCCAGAGCCATTGCCTGCCCTTGTCCCAGAGCCATTGCCTGCCCTTGTCCCAGAGCAAATGCCTGCCCTTGTTCCAGAGCCATTGCCTGCCCTCGTTCCAGAGCCATTGCCTGCCCTCGTTCCAGAGCCATTGCCTGCCCTCGTCCCAGAGCCATTGCCTGCCCTCGTCCCAGAGCCATTGCCTGCCCTCGTCCCAGAGCCATTGCCTGCCCTCGTCCCAGAGCCATTGCCTGCCCTCGTCCCAGAGCCATTGCCTGCCCTTGTCCCAGAGCCATTGCCTGCCCTTGTCCCAGTGCCATTGCCTGCCCTTGTCCCAGTGCCATTGCCTGCCCTTGTCCCAGTGCCATTGCCTGCCCTTATCCAAGTGCCATTGGCTGCCCCTGTCCCTGAGCCTGCTCTGACTCCCGAGCCAGAGCCTTTCATTGGCCCTGTGACTTCCATTATTCTCGTACCATTAGCTGTCCCTGAGCCTGCCCGAGCCCCTGGGCTTGTGCCTGATCCCATCTCCGTGCCAGTGTCTGCCCCTGTCCCCGTGCCAGTTTCTGCCCCTGTCCCCGTGTCTGCCCCTGTCCCCGTGCCAGTGTCTGCCCTAGTCCCCACTCCAGTGCTTCTCCCCAAGCTTGCGCCTGCCCTGGTCTCTGTGCCCCTCTCTCTCTGTCTGTCTGTTTGTCAGTGTTTATCTGTGCTGTGTCCTTCCAGGTTCCTATATTTGCCGTGGTTCCGGTTCTTGGTCCGCCTTTGCCTCAACCCACCAAGCCCCTTCCGGCCTGGCCACCTCCCGCGGGGCAGTTGATTCCGCCTTTGTCGGCCGGGACTCTGCCTCTGGTGCCGCCTGCCTGGCTCGGCCGGACCTCCGCCTGCCCGGACTCAGCCGTCCAGCCCGTCGCTGCTGCCTCCATCCTCCGGACCACCGTTGCTGCTTCGTCCCTCCCGTC
Organism: Umbra pygmaea; assembly: GCA_016801145.1. NCBI lineage: Eukaryota > Metazoa > Chordata > Actinopteri > Esociformes > Umbridae > Umbra > Umbra pygmaea. Next base: position 8,406 of record JACXGM010031213.1, read on the forward strand.
TGCCATTGCTGCTTCGTCGCTCCAGTCTGCTGCTGCTGCCTCGTCGCTCCGGTCTGCTGCTGCTGCCTCTGCCCTCCGGCCCGCCAAGACTCCCTCCACCTGCCTGTTTTGCTCGTCTGCTTCGCCCTGGAGTGCCTCCGGCGCTCTGGTTTCTGCCGCTACAGTCTCCTGCCTGGGTCTTCTACCGCCCGGTGTCATGTTCGCTGTTTGGCGCCTCAGGAGCTGCGCCTTGGGGGGGGGGGGATTCTGTAACGTTTCCCAGTTCCTCTTCCCTGAGAACTACATCTTCCCCTCCCTAAATTGCTCAGAACTATAATTCCCATAACCCGGACTCAATCACCCAAATTCTGTACACCTGCTCTCACCCAGTCTGTATATAAAGCGAGGTATTGTAAGTAATTCATTTTTCTTCCTACTGAGCATGCTCTTTTTGGATCGTTATTCTGGCCTGACCTGTGCATTGCTTAACCAGTATTGTGTTTTTTGATTATCCTTTGTACCTTCGCCTATATTCTTGGATCATTATTCTGGCCTGACCTGTGCATTGTTTATCCAGTATTGTGTTTTTGGATTGTCCTCTGTACCTTCGCCTATATTCTGGGTTTGTGATTACTAACCTTTCTAGAATAAACTCTATTGTTCTTTTTTACCTCTTGGGAAGTTATTTGTTACAGTGACATTCATAAGAGGAGTTGACATTCAACAAAATTTTGAAAATAAAGAATTTACAAGAGAATCCATTATGATATACACATTGTAAATCAAAGATTAAAAAAGGTTTCCAACATGTTTTCCATTATTTCTCAATTAAATATTTCAAGAGAGTGTGCTGTTAACTGACCGGCTTATATATAGCCAAGAGTTAATGATGTAATCAGAACTGAACTGGAGGGAATAAGCACTGCTTGCTGAATTAGTTGAACGTCTGAGTGGAGAATGTGAAATCTGAGCTTCCACTGGTCAATCCCTTTCCACCACACTTTGTGTAATACGATGTGTCCTGAGAAGGGATATATTGTATATTGCCTATATTAGGATACAGTGTTCTATTAATAAACTATGAAACAATTGTGTATAAATAGCTTACAAAAAGGCTACCTGTTGTAGTTCATTTGGGCTTCTGTCAGTGGCATATGGAAATGGGTGAGCAGCCATGAGCGGATATCCTTTATCTCCTACTAGATGACACTCCGGCGGCAGAAAGTGCCTTTCAAATGGCTGTCTCGGGCCACTTTCATTCAATATCGCACGTCAATGGTAGACCTAGGCCATTTGTGTACCACATCCAAAATGTTGTAGTCTGCATCAAACTCAACTTGTGTGTTGATAAGCATTATCGTTGACGCTGGGAGAAATGATCTTTATATAAGTGCCATCCATTGCACCTACTACTCTTGAGAAGCCGCCTATTTGTATAAATTGTGTTTGCTTCTGTTGGATTACGCAGGGTGTTGTCGGGCATTCAATGAAACACCTGACAATGTGTTGAGCTGTAAGTGGAATAATTGTTTCCATGACAATTCGGCTTATTGATGGTTGTGATGGGCCAAATCATCAGCATTGCATTGCTGCAAATGAAGCATGATCACCAACTTTGCATAAATGTCACTGGTGAAATTACATTCCTCACTCAGTTGCTGACAAAGATGATGCCTGCTCTGTCCAAATAATACTGTCTTTAATTAACTCTGCAATGTCAAAAAAAAACCATTCTTCCTCTCCTAAAAGATCTGCGCACGTCTCTGTCTCAGCCATCACTAGCCCCTACTGGCAACTCCTAACAACTTGAGAGAACTCGCTCAACTGAGTGAATGACGTCATTTCACCAGTGACTTTACGCAGCAATGCATTTTCAGATGAATTGAAGGTGGTAATGATGCTTTGTTTCCTTGCAACAGGAAAAATGCAGCAATGCAATGCTGATGATTTGGGCCATTACAACCATCAATAAGCCGAATTGTCATGGAAACAATTATGGCACTTACAGCTCCACACATTGGAGCCATTTACTGGCACACCAATTAAACTGACCTGCTGCCTCTGTTGATTTCTCAAATTGAAGCGTCTTTTAAATGTTTATTTTTCAGTTCTTTATTTGTTAAAAAAGTTTTAAATATCCAATAAATTTCGTTCCACTTCATGATTGTGTCCCACTTGTTGTTGATTCTTGACAAAAAATTACAGTTTCATATCTTTATGTTTGAAGCCTGAAATGTGGCAAAAGGTTGAAAAGTTCAAGGGGGCCAAATACTTCCGCAAGGCACTATATGTATGTATGTATGTATGTATGTATGCATGTATGTATGTATGCATGTATGTATGTACGCCACCGGTGATAATTAATAATAATAATAATTAGTTCAGCTTATATAGCGCTTTTCAAGAACCCAAAGCGCTTTACACAGTGAGGGGGAAAGCCCACCTCAACCACCACCAATGTGTAGCACCCACCTGGGTGATGCACAGCAGCCATTTTGCGCCAGAACACTCACCACACATCAGCTATCAGGTGGAGAGATGAGTAGTTATGTATGCCAATTAGGAAGGAGGGAGATTATTAGGTGGCCATGATTGAGGTGAGGCCTGGTTGGGAATTTGGCCATGACACCGGGGTTAACACCCCTACTCTTACGATAAGTGCCATGGGATATTTAATGACCACAGAGAGTCAGGACACCCATTTAACGTCCCATCCGAAAGACGGCACTCTAAGCAGGGCAGATGCCCCATCACCACCCTGGGGCATTGGGATTGATCTTTAGACCAGAGGGAAGAGTGCCCCCTACTGGCCCTCCAACATTACTTCCAGCAGCACTGGTCTCCCATCCAGGGACTAACCAGGCCCAGCCCTGCTTAGCTTTAGAAGCAAACCAGCAGGGCAATACAGGGCTCTATGCTGCTGGATGACGTTAGAGGCTCCGCCCTAAGTCATCTAGCCTTTATTATGGAGTTATATATATTGTATCTAACGTCATTACCGGTGGCCATCTTGTCACAGGCATGCTTGGTGGGCTCTATGGTACCTGATGTAAGGTGAGTTATCACAAATACTCTTATCTCGCTGAAATCTTTTTTTTGGGGGGGGGAAAGGTCAGCTTCAGTATTTGACAACAGGATTGTCTTTATTCTAAAATGTGCATCATTTCCAATCCAATTATTGCTATCTACATTTTACACCCGTCCTAACCTTTACCTAACCGTGACCAAATGTTGAGACCAATTACATTGTGCCATTTTAATATTTATCTCTAGCTTATACATTTTGTATTATTTTTACAATATTTAAAAATCTTATGCGTTTTACAGATCCCAGTTTCACTTGTTTCACACCTCATCCACACCCAACACCGTCCATCTACCTTTTAACCAAAGCCATAATGGGTTTCTATTTGCCATGTCAATTTCTACTGTACTGTGATGCTTCACATAATTATGAAACCTTTCTATTTTCAATGACTCCACCAATTTGGAATTAAAGATAAATATTTTTGCTAAAATAATTATCATATTATTAATTGTCTGACTACTACATTTTATGTCTCCAAGTATTGCTGTTGTAACGTTAATTCAAAACAAATATTGCATTTATTCATCCATTCTTGTACCTGTGACCAAAAACAAGCAACATAAGGACAGTACCAAAAAAGATTATCTATAGATTCTGCTTCCTCAGAGCAAAATCTGCAGAGTTGGGAAGATTGTATTATTTTATTGTAATATATTATTATTGTACAGATTTCTATTTGTTGCCAATATTTTGTATAATAACTTGTGTTGAAATATTCTTATTTTTGTGTCTGGTGTTGTTTTACGTATTAATCCAAATGCATTATGCCACGGGATCGGAACATAAAAAATTTCTTCCCAGCTATTTTGTAGTTTATATGGAAAAGCAACCAGTTTTTTGTTCTTAGATGGAATTGATACATTTCTTTGTTTATCCGTATTTTCCTCATCCATGTGAGATCTTTAATACATGGTTGACAGACAAGATCAGACCTTTCCCCCCTTGTATTTTCTTATTCCAAGTATATGGTATTGCTACAGTTAGTTGATTATATTTTTGAAGAGAGCATACGTCTCCATACATTTTTGTTAACTGTATGTAAGGCATCACTCCCCCGGCTTCATTTATAATGTCATTTACAAACATTATTCCTTTTCCAAAAATCTTGTCAAAGTATACAGGCTTTTTATCAACTAGTATATGAGAATTTAGCCATAATAACTGTTGTAAAATTTGGTCCCTATTTTCAGGTGGATTAAATTGGAATTGCAACCAGCTTTTCATGGCTTGTTTGAAAAACAATGACATCTTAGAAATGATTTCCTTTTTCCAATATCTGAAAATGATCAGTTGTAATTTGTAGAAAAGGAAATAGGTCCTTACTGAACAATGGGTGAAATACTCTTATTAGCTTACCAATGAACCAGTTAGGATTCAGGTATACCTTTTGTATAACTGAAGCTTTTAATGAAAGATCCAATGCTTTAATATTCAATAGCTTTTGACCTCCGTGTTCGTATTCATTATACAAGTATGCTCTTTTTATTTTGTCTGGCTTACCATCCCATATAAAGTTAAATATCTTTTGTTCATATAATTTAAAAAACATGTCATTGGG
>JACXGM010031214.1:0-13333 GCA_016801145.1 Umbra pygmaea
TTCTGAATGAATTATTCACACTGATATTTAACAACTGCAATAAAATCACCCATGTCTTTGCGAATTAGCTAACCTTCCTCAAGCCACGACTCATTTATACTGTCAAACTCTGCCATTCCTGCCATCTTTGAGGGGAAACCCCCCTTGGATGGGTGGCTTTGAAGGGGACAATGGCTATATGTTAAAGACATGGCTGGTGACACCCTTTGTGATGCCAGCAACAATGCGTGAAATGCTGTTCAATCAAAAACACATTGAACGAACATTTGGCACACTGAAAATGCGCTACATGTGTTTGGATAGGACAGGAGACACTTTACAGTGTTCAAAAAGTTGCAGCATTCTTTGTGGCTTGTTGTGTTTTACACTATATTTACATGAATCATGGATGTGTGGATGACATAAATGAGGAGATATTAGAGGACTTAAGGAGACGTAATGTTGAAATGCATGTGCCATTGCCACTTAACCCAAATGCCCCAGCAGCAGAATGGGAGCGGAGAGATTATTTGACAGAAGAGTGAGGTAAGCAAAGTCATCTTGATTTAATGTTAGACTACATTGCAAAATATCACCATGCATTCATAACCTTGGATTTAGTGAGAGTAAGCCCAAAACATCGGAAAGTACGTCTGTAAAAAAGAAAAATGTATAGCAATCCGCCGGTATAATAGCAATCCGCCATGGAACAAGCACCTGCTCTTAAAGGGAATGTGAGATTTTGCACGTTACGCCCAATCCACACCTATGACTAACATAGCTACTCCAGACCTACCCATTTTAGATTTGCGTCAGGCGCAAGTGTAATTTATCCTGTCGGCATAATAGCAACAGCGCCCGGGACCCGCCCACAATGTCACTTGCGTTTCCTGTTTGATACTTGCATTTCAGATCGTTAAAATAGGGCCTTACTTGACTTTTGTGCAATGAACTATGGCTAGTATATAGTTTTGTGCATGATGTTTTAAGCACTGTGATGTCTGAATGATTATATTGAGGGAGTCCTGCTTTCAACAAGTTATTTGTCTCTTGCTTTTGTCCATGGTTGTTAGACATACATAATACATACCATCCAACACATTGCAGCCAGTGGACTATAGTCTCCCTTTTGCACTGAAATGTAAATAAAGGATAATTATGACAAACATTAAAAGGTAATGAGTGGTTATATCTTCAGTAATCTCACAGCAAAGGTAACTGACATGCTCAAGGATGAAACACTAAGGTGTCTTACCGCATGGCTCTGCGAAGGGTTGGACATTCAGCTGAACCAGTCCTCAGGTCCTCACTATCCCCCGGAAGGGTCCTACAACACCAGGTGCCAAAGGACAGCAAACAAGATAATAGCTGATGCCAGCCATTCAAGCCAAAGACTGAACATGTCCTTATGTGGTATACGGTCACGACAGCTGATGTGGACTTTACACTGCTTTTACGATCACCACACAGATCTTACTGTTTTGTGACAGTGACAAAACTAAACATGAAACCACCAAAATTAAAACAACATGTCTGACTCATATAACACTGAGTCGTGACAGTAAACGGATCAACTGCTGGGACACATATGAATGTCTGATAAAGCAGTTACATCTATGCAGGAGTTTCAAAACAGCTAAAAGCTACATGCAATTTCACACAACTATGGATAGTATTTACTGATTTAAGAAACATTGTCATAGTCTCATGTCCAAACTACAACTTACCTCTGGATATTCAGTCGCACGGTGGGATCATACAGGTAGTTCTGCTTGCTATGAACTGGTGAAATACAATAAGTTTCAATAATTGTATTAACATATTTTTGGTGCAACAGTACCTGGGCCATGCCAGTCATACATTTTGCTACTTGCTTTGTCAGGAATCATAACTTACATAAATTTGCTCATTCAGTCTTTGCAAGTCACAGAACAATTGTATCCTGAAAATAGTCATGGGCCAGTTGTTCAAAACATGTAATCTGGATAAAAATGATCCAGATTTGGAAATCCCAGTTTTTGTTGTTCAGGATCAGGTAATCTGTCTGACTTTCATGCCGGTTTTTCAAAGCAACATTGGACTGGATCACCCTGATCCAGATACACAGTTTTCAAGATTTCCAAATCCAGATTACCGGTGCTCTAAATTGCACAACATATCACAATGTGGGCTACCAGCTAAGTAAACAACAGGTAGACGAGCCACATGGGGTCACTGTAAGTGTTTCTTATTTTGAGACAAAACACAAAAATAAGATAAACATCCACTTCCATTAATTATTTATTTTATTACCCCTATTCTGAGCCACAACAACAAAAAAAATATATACATTAACAAATACATTGTGGATATTTTGAAAACATCTGAAAAAACAATTAAAGAAAAAGCCACATTTCCAATGGTTAACAAAATAAAGAATGTTCAGGGTTCTTCATCTGAGGAGGAGAGACCAGCATTTCCAAGCCCTGCTTTTACAAAGCGGATCTGAAGTTTCGCTTTGGTTTGCTGCAGTTTGGTGAGCTTGATTTGTTCCTCTGCCAGGAGTATCTGTGCTTCTGCTCTTTCAGTTTCTCGTTTAAGAAGAGATGCATAGGCATCATCATTATTATTCGGCAAAGGACGCTTTAAGCCTCTTTTCTGAGCTCCTGTGTCTGCTGGCTCTACCAGTGAGGATCCAGGTTGTTCTTCAATAATAGGGCTGATATCCAGAATGAATGTTTCTTCTACATTAGGAGTAACTGGCTCACTTTTTGCATTAGGAGGAACTGGCTCACTTTCCTCTACAATCGTAGGCTCACCATCCCCTAGAACACCTTGGGCCCTATTTTAGCGATTTAAGCGCATGGCGTGAAGCGCATGGCGTGAAGCGCATGGCGCAAGTGCGCTTTGGGCGTGTCCAAATCCACTTTTGCTAGTTTGACAGCGGATAAAAGGGTCCATGCGCCGGGCGCATGGTCTAAAAGGGTTGTACTAAGTGTCTTCATTAATTCATGGGTGTGTTTTGGGCGTAACATGCAATGAATCAGAGATTCATCTATCATTCCCTTTAAGAGCCAGGCGCGTTTGTACCTTTCGCGTATTGCTATTATGACGGCGGATTTGCACCGTAATTTGTAATCTTTTGCATGTTCGTGTGCTGCTCCGCTTCCCTGTGTGTTTGCAACAAGCATGGTGTGCACGCGCTGTGCCTATGCCATAGGTGCATTTGACTAATTTGCTGTTAAAATAACTATGACGTGCTACGCCATTGACTTTAGACCAGGTTTTGGTTGGTCAATGGCGCAATCACATTCCGATCCCTTAAGATAGCACTATGCCAAGAATGATCCTGAACACACCTCCCTGTTAGACCAGCACTCCCATGGGCGCAAATATGGGCGCAGGTGCATTTGCAATTTAAACAACGCGGACGCCTGATGGGAAATTGAAAACTGCGTCGGTCTTAAACTAGCAAAGACACTTGCGTTCAGACTTTGTGTTTCGTGTCCTCACCTCCAATAATGTCCAGAATCACATCAGTGTATTCACCTTTCTTAATGGGTTTGTTGCCTGTTTGGGTGTTTTTTGCTTCAGCAAGGTCCTTTGTTGCTCTGGCCCTCAGATTCTTCCATCTAAATTTCACTTGCTCCAAGTTCCTCTTCTGGCCAGACCCCATTGCATTCACATTCTGGGTGATTTCAACCCAAATATCCTTCTTCCTTTTGTTAGTCACCATTCCACCCGCAAGAGAGCTTCCTACTATTGAGGCATAATGACACTTAAAACCCTCCAGCAGTGCATGGGTTTCTGCAACAGTGAAATTAGGTCCTTTTGAGTCAATGGTTCCACTTTATCTGTTGTAGTGAACACAGTATTTGTAGGCCTTGGGCATGATTGATTTAATTGAACACAAGCCACAGCACATCAGCCAATTATTATGTGGGTATTTGACAGCCATCTTATATTCAGCCTTTCTCAGTGGACTTAGAGAGAGGCACTGACATGGCAGGTATTGTCCATCACTACCACCATTTCGGTGGAAAAGGATACCGTCAAAGGGTGTATGTTGAGCGCGCACAACCACTGGAGCAATACACCACTGAAGAACTGTATGCTCGCTTTCGCTTTGGGAATGCTGATATTAAGTACATTGTAGACCTTGTCAGGCCAAAACTTCAACGGAGAACCCAAAGGAGTCACAGAAGAACAGGTCCTCATTGGTCTGCGCTTCTATACATCTGGGACTTTCTACCAAGTTGTTGGTGACAATATAGGAGTGGACAAATCAACTGTGAGTGATGTAGTGATAGCTGTGTCAATTGCATTGGCCAGCCTGGTCAATCAGTTTGTTTCACTTCCAAAGGATGTGCAGATTGCCCAGAAAAAGCACAATAAAAAAAGAAAAAGGTTTTCTTTTCGGGAACATGCCCTATACTATTGGAGTTATTGTGTAACGCCATCTGGTTCAGCCCCATTCAACACTCACAACCACATACCGGTATTGCACCAAGTCCTATCCGTCACGAACGCACCCCTATCACCAGATCGCAATCACCAGAATTCTAATCACCTGCTGTATCCTGGTCTGTATAAATACACACACTTCACATTTCCTCTTCGCGAGGTATTGTACATTTTATAGTCAAAATGAGCATTTATATTTGTGATTCCCTCTTTGGCCTGACATTGTGTTTTGTATTTTGGATTCTGGTTTTTGGATTATGCCCTGGTACTTCTGCTTTTTCTTGACTGATCTCCTGTGTATGTTTGCTTTGTCTGAGAACCTGCTCCCTTGTACCGACCCTGCTTGTCTGAGAACCTACGCGTGTATCGACCCTGCTTGTCTGAGAATCTGTCCCGTGTATTGACCTGGCCTGTCTGACAACCTGCTTCAGTGTACCGATCCAGCCTGTTCCAAACCCAGATTGGGAGTTCCGACTACAGCCTCTATATTCTCCTGTTTCTGCCTTGACTTCATACCTGATAAGATTCCAGAACATTATTACTACGTTTTCTATATATTGAATAAATGCATTATTGTGGTACTTTACCTGGTCCACACTACATTCGTTACATATTGACTGCACTCATGTGCATAGAACGTGCACAGAAAAAATTAATATATTATTTTTGTTGGTTATTGCATTGGCTTGGGGGATTATTTCATGGGGACATTTTATTTCATTTTACTTTATTGTACTGAATAGCTTAATTGGTAGCCTATGTCTACTTTATCTACTTTATCACTGTTACAACGGTTACACAAGTCAAGTGCAAAATATCAATAAAAGTATATACACTAAATGATACAAATGTATTATTTGACCAATTGTAAAGTTTTCTTCCTGGAATCCACCTTAAAATTCTACCCCCTGTTGGGATCAGGATAATCCTGTTTTTTTTTGGATCAAAGTTATCCAAATCCTACTGACACGTTTTGAACAACACAAACTGAAGATTTGATAAAGATTAAAACTAGGATTGGATTCCGTGATCTAATCTGATTTGAGACTCCTTTTTTCCCTTTTGAACAACCCATTTTCAAGATTTGATACAGTACAACAACCAAAATCCGATCAGCTTAACTTTGAACAACTGGCCCCATGTTCTTCATATTGGAATTTGGGAATTATGGAAAAACTTGCACAATGATGACAATGTAATGAAATACTGCATACAGTTAGCCTGGAAAAATCCAGACCCAAATCCGGAGGAGATATGTGTCTGGGATCTAGTAATGAAAATGACCCAGCTCGAGGGGCGGCACCAAGTATCCATTTGAAAATCTCACTGTACGCAATTGGATATAACTACGACCTATCACCAGTGGTTTTTCGCTAAGCACCTATGGCGGAGCTAACTAGTAGATTAAACTCTTGCAAAAACGTCCTTCCTAAAAAGGAAAAATTCGAGCACCGTCTTCTGTCCCTCTTTTAGACAAAAAGCCAAGTCTAACTCGTTCGTTGTAGTGGCCAAAGCCGTTTTAAACAACTGGTGTTATTGCAAACTTACAATGTTTACTAATGACTTCAAGGTCGCAGCGCTGTCGTCATCTGTTTAACACGCTTCTGGCACGCCTATATCAGATACACCGATGTGATTGGTGCAGCTCGGCTACAAGGGAATAGTTAATGAGCAGAATTACTCGGTGCCAGAGTAACTTGCTGAGCAAATTCAAACTGTGCTCTCGCGAGAACTCTGGATTTCCAGGGTAGCATACAGTAGCTATATAGCCAAATTAGGGCTTTATGCAATTCTAATATTCCTAGCTATGAACAGTGGCTTGCAAAATTTACTTTGACACTATACTATAGCACATTTGAAATCAATGCTTTACACAATTTCAAATACATTATCAAGTAACATAATAGTGGACGTTCAATTTGGCTTACCTAGACGGGGATTGATGACAGGTGCTCTCTCTCTCACCAGGAACCCACTGAGGTGTTGTTTTCACCCATACGTACACCTCAGTATGTGGACCTTCTTCTGTGCTGGTTAACGGCGGTCTGCATCCAATTGTATTGGTGCACTACCACCACCAGCCCATGGAACGGATCGTAAAATGGTTTTCAAATTGTGCAGCAGTTTACGTTTGAATGACATGTTTAACGTCCATTGGCTATGTAATGCAGGGACATTTTCTTACGTATGGTTTCCCACGTATTGCCATGAGAACAGGTTGAACATTCCACTCTTTCACAAGATCAACGAAATGCCAATGACCCTGGACCTGGAACGACTGAACGTTGTGGTATAGAAGCTAATTTGAGAAGGAAACAAGCAAAGTATTACTACAATTGTTGAATTTGGTTCAACAACACAAAGTTTCTTCGTGCCCAGAAGCAACAATCAAATGCTCAATGTAGTGAGACAGATGAAGGCCAAACAAAGCATTGCAGAACCATGATGCAAAAAAGTCTAGAATATCAGATTTTCTTATCTCCTGAATCTGACCTATGTCAGGTAGTTACAATGCACCTGAATGACAAACTACATGAATGTGCACAAACACTGAATGATGGTAAATTATTGGCTCAACTAAGTGGTGCTGATGCCATTGCACAGGAGCTTAAATACCATCATTTGTGTCTCATTCATCTTTACAACAGAGAAAAACTCTACCTCAGAAGGCTTGAGAAAGAGTCACAGAGTGTAACGGTTCAACCAGCCATCTTTCCTATGGCTCTTTCTGAACTGGTCACCTATATTGTTGAAACTAGTCTCAATTCTGATTGTCCTTCGGACTTCCGTCTCGCAGAAATGTGCAACCTGTACCAGCAGCATCTAGATTAACTGGGTGTACATTCCCTTACAGTTAACTCTACTAGAATAAAGGAAAAGCTGCTGGCTGAGATACCTGAACTCACGGCTCACAAACAGGGAAGAAATGTGCTCCTGGCTTTCCAGAAAATGTTGGCTTGGGTCTCTCTCGAACGTCTGAAGACTCAGAGGCACTTATCATGGCCAAGGCTGCAAAAATCCTGAGAAGGCATATTCTCAAGGCCGCCTTAATGCATGGTTAGCGAAGGCTGAAGCCCAGTGGCCTACAAAGATCCGGGGGCCTATCATGAGCCAATAAAAAAATCACATTGTTTTGTAATTTGTCAAATTTTCTGTCAAGGACTTGATATTTATCAATCTGGTTGTTGATTTATCTAATTTTCAAGTGACCAACAACACTACGTAACGTTACCATAGCTACCTTAAACGGTTTATATCTACGTGATTGACCGGCAAGTGTCAGAGTTGGACCGAAGATACAAGTCATAATGGTGTGTGTGAAAACATCTGGTTTTTAAACAGATTTCACTTGATTACCCCCAAGACCTCTGCTCAGCAGCATCAAGCCTGCAGAAGAAATACCACAGTGACTTGGAAGAGGACTTTGTGGATGAAGTTCAGGGAGTTTTGTACGGAATGAGAAGTTGAGCAGCACGTCAACTTCGGCAGTGGAGTTACTAAAACTACAGGCCTAATAATCATACAATAACAAACTATGGAGCCTCGATATTAAAGAATAGAGATATCATTCCAAAATTTGCTGAAAGTCCACCGCACAACAGTGCAACGTGCATGTTCACATTTTTAATTATCTAATTAATTAAAATGGGCAAAGTTTTCAGACTATTTTACTTACCTCTTTTTTTCAGATGTAGGTAATATTTAACAATGTAGATATATATTTTAATTTGATTGGTTCAACCGCAATCCGTACAATCAGCGGGTTATCCGCGGTGTCCGTGGCTGTAACCGCCAATTGCATTTCTACCAGTTACCAACACGAGCAGAGAGTGCTCCTTCTCCCAACTGGCCTTGGTGAAAAATAGATTGCGATCAAGCATGCAGCAAGACCAGGTAAGTAACCTCACACTTATGTCCATTGAACACGAAATTCTTTGTGAGTGGGATTTCAAGGACATAATCAAGGCTTTTTCTACAAAGAAAACCAGACAAAAGCACTTCTAAAAAGTTAAACCAATGCTATATTTATTGTTTTAGTTGTTGTCATTGTGCATACATTTAATAAGGAAAACTCAGCTGATAGAGACCTATATCCTACCTTTATGTTATATTGTCAATCTTCTGGAATATTATCAGCTATTGATACCTTGCATTTAGGCACTGCCCGTGGTGCTGAATCGTGTGTGTGTTTGTGTTTGCATGCGCATGTGAACATTGCGGATAATATCATTCCCAATGCCCCAGTGCAGTGATGGGGACATCTGCCCTGTGTAGGGTGCTTATGCTTATTGCGCCGATCCTTTTTACATTTCATATATTTTACATACAACACCAAGACCCAAAGTAATCATGCTTGCCTAAGGAATGACTAAATTAAAAATTCATTCAGCTTTATATAATGTAATCTTTTTCTTTTTAAATAATTTCTTAAAGCTACCAATGGATTTAGAAGTTCTCAAATCTTCATCGAGACGATTCCACAGTTTAACCCCCTGAACAGACAGATATCTCTGTTTGACATTGGTTCTGATCTGTGGTTTACTGGACATAAGTGTTCCTCTGAGCTCATAAGGAGTTGATTTAATCTTGAACAGGTGCTGGACACAGTCTGGAAATTCTATTTTATGTGCCTCCATGAGAATGTGAGTGTATTTAGGAGAGTTGGTTGTTGTTTTCTGTCTGATAGCTAAGAGGGAATGGTCCTATGCAAACGATGCACAAAGAGGCAACGGAGCAGGCTACTCGCTGGCAAAGTCCACGTGGCTTAATTGTGCTGACTAGCCCTCCACTCTTTCTCCTAACCGATGATAATCTCTAACCCACACACTATTACACTGTAAATTTATTAGAATAACTGTAACTCACTCTTCGTGTAGTCTACCATTTCATCTACTATATCGCCCATTCACTTTGTATATTCCCATCTTGTTTTAACGTGGTCATACTCATAGCGCCATTCTTTTCCCTTCCTCCTTCTCCTTTCTCCTCCCCTGACCTTTCACCCTTGCACCTTAATGAATCTCTTCCAGATAAGTACATTTTAATTAACCTACTATATACTTTTTTCTTTACACACAACATTATTTAAACCTTTTTTAACAACCTGAAATGTACATTTTACAGAAAACAACAAAATATAAAAATAGTGGTTATAGGGAAAAATAAACCCAAAATTCCCACAGGGCTACGTTAGTATGTCTGTGTTCGCCAAAACCAGGAAGAGAAGCCTGGTTGAAATGCTGCATGAACATGTGCTGGAGATATCAGCTCAACTGGGAGATGCCACAGTAAGAAAGTATGTTGAGGAGGGTGTGGTGTGTCCACCGGTGCTACGAAAAGGGCTGTTCACCACTGCTGTCATGGACAACAGTGACCACATTCCTTATGTAACAACTGCTACAACATCAGGGGTGACGTGAGGGGCGACGGCAACTTAGGTTTGGTCCAGAACAAGTCAAGTCTGTTCCAGAACTTCCTGACTCTTTCACCAACATCTAAACAGTTTTTTCAAGAATAACCACTAAATACCCCAATGCCAAATCCAGACACCAATGTTTTCAGGCCATAACTTGCCCTTGAGAGTGGAGAACTAGTCAGCACGATTAAGCCACGTGGATTTTAACAGTTGTGGAAGAAATCGATGATGCAGTGATCCTTACATGGTCAGCACATCATGCTTCATTAAAGAGGAGCCCAGAATTTAATGTAAGCATCACATCACTGTTGCCACTCCTCAGAGAACAAGCCCACTCTGTTGCTACCATCAAGCACGTGATGGAGAAAGTGCAGAATATCGTGGCGTACCTTAACCCAGGTCAATTACCCGTCATCACAGCTGACCAGCCAATATATGCTCTCCAAAAAATTCAAAAAGTATCTTTTCATGTTTGGGGGTCTCCATATTGAAATGGCAGCACTCGCAAGTCCATTGGCACTCTTCTTCAGGGTAGTGGATAGAGAGTTGCCTTAGTTGAAGCTGGAGTGGCTTCTCTACAAGCTCTTGAAGGCAGCATACACTGATTACTGCCAAGAGAGGGCAGATATATGAAGGTAGATTGTTGACATAATGATTTGCATATGCAAAAAAGATTTGTAGTTGTAAACGGCAACGTGCAAGTGTGTAAGTGATGATTTGTGAAATATTTGTTTTTGTAAACATAGTCTCAGATGTGTAGACGATATGTTGTGAATATTAACAAACTTGTAATAACTTTTGTCAGTGATTTGGCACACTACCATGACAAAAAGATTTGCAGAGGTGTAAACAGCAATTTGCAAGCAAACAGAGATTCGCAGAGGGAGATTTGAGAGAGAGCGAGAGAGAGAGAGAGAGAGAGAGAGAGAGAGAGAATGACTTATGGAAGGCGGGACCTGATTCTTCTTCGCTTGTGAAAAGACCTAATGTAACCAATCAGACGATGTTATCATCCTCATTGACGATCCAGACGGGAGGAAAAGAGAGACAGTTCAGGTGATGTGATGGTAATATATAGTTAGCTACCAATCTTAGACACGAGATAGCTAGCTTTTGAAAGGCATTATGTTCTTCTAAACTGACAGCAAATACATCTTTTAGTAATGTATATTTATATAATTTTACTGTTCGGTTTGATTAAGAATCATGTACTGCTGCCAAACTCTGCTGGTACTTATAAGACCTAACTTAACTAGTTAGTTACCTAAACAATAATATTGTATAACATCAAACAACTCCAAAGGTAAGTGCATGGTCTTTGCTTATTCATTTGGAGGATGCATTGAAATGACAACTTAATATATCCCACTTTCATGATTGTGTATGCTTTCCAGCACAGCTAATCAGTTTTCAAGCTTAGTCATTAAAGATTTACTGAATGTGTAGATGTGAAATTATGGTAGGTATGTGTGGCTTTTCAAGAACATACAGCCTGCCTAAGCCATGATGTAACAGTATTTAAACCATTAGCTACAAGTTATTGCATTTGATTCTGCCCAGTCTAATGCAACCGTACATCTCAGAATTTTTCCCAAATTACGTTCTCAGGAAACTATTTTGAAAACCTGAATTACGTTATATGCCAACATATTTAGGGTTTTTTACGTTTGAACTGCACGTTTCGTTATTAGGCTATATTTGTACTTCAATTACGTTGCTCCGGTACATTTCGTTTAGCGGATTTATGCGAGAGCATTCCACACATTCCATACACTCCATAGCGTTCGAAATTATATTGCAACATTCACAGTTAAGGTTAGATAGGAGGATACTAACGGTTAAGGTTAGGCATGAGGTTACTAACGGTTAAGGTTAGATATGACATTACTGAGGATAAGGTTAGAATTAAGGTTAGGGTTAACATTACAAAAACCAACAATCGCTTGTCTGCATGACGCAAGCAATGTAGAACAAAACACACACAAAGTGCCGGTCTGGATTTGAACTCGAGAACAATGGCATGCAAGTCGCAGATTTATAAAACTATGCTATTTACATGCTAGGTCATGATCTTCATATGTTCATATTTAAAGTTATTTGAGTGTTCAATTTAGTTCCCTTCAAACGTATTTGACCCTCTCATACGTTCATATTTCACATATTTCTGTTTTAAAAAATAGTTCCCTCAGAACGTATTTCATGTAATTTAGGGCTGGTCTAATGGTATTTCTGTCTCATCCAGATATCGAGTTTCAATCTGGAGTAGATGGTAACTAACTTCACTGAGCACTCTTGAATGTACGTGTTTACAGTAGAAAAGTATACTAAATATACTAAATCACATTTCATAACAGGGCCCAATTTGATGCAAGAGAACAGTTTGCCAGACTTAAGAGACAGCAGTTACTCTTTCTACACAGATTAAGCCTAGGCCAGAACTGAAATTAAATGTACATGGAGATTGTCCATTGAGCTTGATCTGTAGTCATACACAGGACTAGGAGTAATCTGTGACTGGGAAACTATATATAAGACTCAATGGGTATCTGATCATTCTAATTCAATATACATATAATAACACAGATATATAAATTAAATAAATCTGCTTAATAAAGCTCTATCCAGTGGCATTGTTAGGCCTGGTCTTTTGCAAAGCCAGTGTAGAGAGACTTGAAGCCCTGGGACTAGGGACTGTTTTGGCACTAGCCTTGAGTCTTATGACCTAATTTGAATAATATATATTGTTATGATTTTGGTTTGCATAACCGTGCATGGCAGGATACATATGGCGTGCTGACATTTGTCCTGTTACATTTCAGCCCTGAGGGCATTATAGAGTCAGTATATCTAACAAATTCTATCAAAAAGTTAGTTGGCAATGTAAAAATACTGGACAAATGACAGAGGCATGTTTGTGGATGGCAAATGAGCACCCCAAGTTTAAAGCCTGGCAAGCCCACATTCTTAATCCATTCCACTCACGTTTAATACACAAAGCCAGTCTCTCCCGAAATCTATTTCATACTTTACCTTATTCAGCACAGCAGATGATTAATGTGGATGGAAAATATCAATTGGCTAGCTTGATATCCATGTTTTAGCAAATATGACTTTCATTATGACCAAATTGAACCAGCACACAATGCAAAAGGCTGGTTACTGTAACGATTCCCAGTTCCCCTTCCCTGGACACTGCCACTTCCCTATTCCATCTCGCTCAGAACTACAATTCCCATTCATCAGTTCTACTTCCTGTGGACTACAGCTTCCCTAGTCATACCTCCAAAGAACTACAGTTCCCATACCCGGACTCAATTATCATTATTCACCACACCTGCTCACTCCATTTTGTATATAAGCCACACTCATCCATAGCCTCCCTGCGAGGTATTGTAAGTACGATTTCTTTACTGAGCATTCCTTTGTGTATTCTAGTTCTGGTTTGACCTTAGCCTTGTTTCTGAATTACTCTGCCTTTGGATATCCCTAATTGTA
>JACXGM010031215.1:0-13142 GCA_016801145.1 Umbra pygmaea
GAAGCATCATCACCACCTTCAATTTTTCTGGAAATGCATTGCATTTTGTCAATTCTCAGCACTTAAGAGTGAATCCCATTTCTCTGTCTTACCCCTTCCCCTACCCCTTCGTCTTAACCCTAGCCCTTGTCCCTCGAAACCGAGTGGTAAGGGATAGGGATGAAAACATACCCCTATGAAATGAGACACCACTTGGTTACAGTTACATTATCATACATCGTTGATAGCTGGCTGATACATCACCAGAGGCGACAAGTGTTGATCACAAAGTTAAAGATATCAAATGAAATCCACTGCTAATGTAGTTTAGTTATAACTGTAGACATGCATGGTGTCCATTCAAGGCTAGTCATTGAAATGCGGGGAATTTTGTTCACATCAGCAATGTAACGAAACTAGCGATTTTTAAAAACCTTTCAATTAAGAACATGGTTGCAAATATATATCCACAGGACTGTGTAGAGCACAAAACAAGTCTGTCATAATTTTTAAGTCAATTATTCAAGCCGAAAATAGGTAAAAATTTATTTTGAGAGTCCAAAAAGTGTATCTGTAGATGCTCTACAGATTATCTGCAGAATATCAACAACATTTTAACAAACTATCTACTAACCCTAACCCTAATCCTAACCTTAACCATTCCCCTAATATTAACCCCAACCTTAACCATTACCCTAAAACATATTCTAAACTTACCACTACTTTTAAACTACACAATTAGTTGCTTATCAACAGATAGTGTGTTGATAGTTTGTTGATAGTCATATCATCAACAAACTATCTGTAGAGCATCTACAGATGGAATTTCGGACTCTCCAAATAAAGTGTCTCTCGAAAATACATTTATTGGACTCTCTTGATGATCTGGCTGCCACTGTTGCCGGTTGCGCAGTGTATTCTGGGTACCCCTTGGTTTCAAGTAAGCTCTCGAAAATGCCCTACCCCTAGATCAAAATGAGAATTGGGATAGCCCTTACTCTCACAAGAACAGTGCAAAACTAAGGGGACGGGGGAAGGGGTAAGGGGTAAGACAGAGAAATGGGATTCACCCTAAAATACCACTTTGAGATGCTTGATAAATACGGGCCCTGAACTTGAGTCTATATTTGACTGAATGTTTTAATTTACTGTATATACTTGTATATAAGTCGATGTTGTGTATAAGTCGAGGGCAGTTTTTTGACCAACAATTACGAAATATGGTATGACACGTGAACATATCGAGGGTAATACTTGGGGCTATGAAATTATATGATTTTTATAATTTTGTCAGATTTTACCTAGTAGCAATCGCTCCACTGTATACTGAACTATGGCTTGTTATACAAAAGTTTATATGGTAGTCTCAATAGTCACTCGAGTTCTACTTATCTGGTGTATTCAGATGAGAGTCAACCTACTACTCTCTCGCAGTAGGTTAAGTCAAGTGACATGCCCGCGATTTATATCATTATGATTTATATTATATGCTGATGGACTCAGCAGTGACGCATGTGACTTTGTATCAGATTTCCCTCAGGCATGAACGTTCAGCTACCAGTAAGTAGGCTACACTAGCACAACTGGTAACTCGACATTGCCCTGCATTCAATGTACAAAATTCTATCGAAACTACCACTAGTAGATAGCTAGGCATGTATGCACTATATCACTTTTTCAAAAGCTACAGACAATTACAAAAACAATGTTTAAGGACTAGTAAACCTTAGGAACTAGCATAATGGATCCAGGGATGGAAAACGTCAAATTAACTAATACAAAATACATACAGTAGAACAGCAAAATCGCCATTTCACAATATCTAACTAGAAACAAATGAATATTTTGGACAAATGAATGTGTATTTTCAGGAATTGGTTATATTGTCCCTGTATTATTCCTGTGTTCAGTAAAAACATATATATATAACAAATCATTTAAAAAACCTACGTAAAATTCAGGCCGACAGGACGAATTAATGGAATGTTGCAGTGCAGCTTTAAATAGCTAGGTAATTTCTGTAAATCTTCATTACCAAACACCAGAAAAATAGACTTGAAGTGTAAACTTACGCTGGTTCAAGTGAGCTTTGTTTTGCACAACAGCACGCTACTTTTGGCTGTGTAGCGTGTCTCATAAATTTGCCATGAGTTTTCTTGTGTTTCGGTCTCGTTTCGGAGATGTTTCGGTGACATGACCCACCCATTATAGGCAATCGTGTAATCATAGTATATAATGAGCCTCCAAAAAAGGCCTAGTACTTTGAAAGCAAGGATGGGTCGAGGCTCTTCAAGCTGCCGACAGATGTGTCAACAAATAATGCAAAACTTTGAGAACAACATTCTACAGTACGCAGTATAAATAAAAGAGTCAAGGAATACGGTCAAATATTGGTGCATAAATGGCAAGGCCAAAAACCACTTCTAAATACCCGTGATCTGCGATCCCTCAAACAACACTGTCTCAAACACCGTCATAAGATTGCAATGGATATCCTGACGTGGGCTTGGGAATATTTTGGTATTCAGTCAACACCATTCGCCGCTGCATCCACAGATGCAAGTTAAGGCATTATTATGCAAAACAGAAGCCATATATTTACACTGTTCAGAAGCATAGCCAACTTCTCTGGGCTCACTCTCAACTGAGATGGACAGTAGTACAGTGAATTCATGTTTGGTGGCCCGACGGCTCAACATTTTGAATAGTTTTTGGACAAAACTGCTGTTCTCCGGATCACTGAAGAATCTGATCATCCAAGCTGTTATCATCGTCATGTCCAAACGCCAGCATCTGTCATGTTATTGGCATGTGTCAGCACCCATGGCATAGGTAACTTGCACATCTGTCAGGGCACAATTAATGCAGAATGACATGGATGCATTTTGGAGAAACATATGCTGCCATCCAGACTTCGTCTTTTCCAGCGATGTCCCTGCATTTTCCAGTAGGATAACACATGTATTAAAAGCGCATGGTTGTTTAAAGGAACACTCCAGACCCCTAAACAGCAAATAATTGTTGTGCCTGTCATGTTTCTGATACAATAGTCACTAAAAACACCACCTCAGCATGTTTGGTAATTCC
The DNA here is from genome assembly GCA_016801145.1 of Umbra pygmaea. Lineage (NCBI taxonomy): Eukaryota > Metazoa > Chordata > Actinopteri > Esociformes > Umbridae > Umbra > Umbra pygmaea. Next base: position 3,067 of record JACXGM010031215.1, read on the forward strand.
GGACTCGGCCACCGTAAGTGTGTAAATGTTGCATTGATGTGACCAAACGGTTAGTTTTGAATCAAGGAAATCTATTAACTGAGTCAAATGATAAATAAAACTGGTAGTCAACCAAAGGACCTCCGCTAAATTTTGTGTTGACATCACTGTTTAAATTTACAAACACTTACAGTGGTCGAGATGGGAATTACAGAATGCGATGAGAAGGTACTTTTAGTGACTTTCGTGCCGAAAACATGACCGCCACAACAATTTGGAGCGTTGCTTTAAGCAGAGAGTGCAGGTGCTAGCATGGCCTGCCTGAAGTCCAGCCATGTCTCCGATTAAAAATATGTGGCATACAGATGTCACACAATAAAGTGTTGAAAAAGGGGTGGAGCTGTACCGTGTTATAACGAGGCGCACTTCGGCTGAGTTAATTATATTTCGGGGGGCAGTTTTTAAAAGAAAACAATACAACAAATGGCCATTCATCCAAATCATTTCCCTTAAACACGTTGTACACTACATATTGTTTTATCATTAAAACAACTACGTTCTGAAGTTAAATGTAGTATTTTTATCGCTTTAGTCATTAAACTATTGTCCTACAATATAATTGTCTCATGTAAACTGCCTACTGTATATTTAAAATCACTTTTCATTTACGAAATCCTACACAGTCCAAACAGTTAAACTCAGGAAAGCGACTTGTTTTTCAGGCATTCCCGGGAATTCCCATGTATACGTCACAACGCTATTTGTCTCTCCCTCTTTCTCATCGACCATTTATAAAAATGTTGATATAAGCCGGAGTGGCGTTGCTGTTAAGGTGGCTTTGTGTGTAGGCCCACGTCGTAAATTAGAGTCCCTGCATAGGCATATGTTATTTCTCAATCTATTTAGAGGACAATTCAAATTGTATACTAACATTTCACTTTTGTGAATAATCATCTATATTTGTGAAGAATCAATGTACCACACAGTTCAGCAGTGTGTAAGATGATAGGGATATGAACAGAACAATGATCATTAGTTACGTTTGCAGTTCGAGTTTCTGTGCTGACTGTGGACCAGGACATAACAAAATGTATTAGGAACAATATTGTAATGATTGTGCTCTCGGGGAGCAAATGATTCAACACGTTGGCAACGCTATGAATAGAGCTGCATTTACATGTGAACTCCAACAACAGTTTTCATACCATTTATGAAAAAATATCTCACTGATTATATGAAAAAAATCGCAGAGAATATACATATGGACACATTTTTTGTTATTTCTGTGAATCCATTGCTAGCGATGGGCAGACTGAACAACTTGAAAAGCTCAGAGGTTCACAGTACCAGTATTTGCAAACTAGTAGGCTAAATTAGGGAGGAGGAATGCGCATGTACTGTAGAATACGGCAGGAGGAATGCCCCGGACAGGATGCTGGTGTCCTGTAGAATACGGGAGGAGGAACGCCCCGGAACGAGCCGAAATCATGGCCAACGTTCAACTTCCTTGACAGCAGAAACTGGCATATAAAGAAAGTTTTGTCTCTAAAATTTATAACAATTGAATTTCTAGCGGAAAATGGATACTACATTCTTCAGTGAAAGCATACAACCGATAGTTTGTTAGTTCCTACATAACCAATGTCCATTGTTCTATGCATATCCCTACCATCTTACAAACTGCTTCTTCGCAAATATAGATGATTCTTCACAAAAGTGATATGCTAGTATACAATTTGAATGCATCCTCTAAATAGACTGAGATAAAATAACATATGCCTTTAGAGGGACTCGAACATACAACGTAGGCTTTTATAGAAAGCCACCTTAACCCTACGCCACTTGGACTGTACGTCTGGGTGAACAAAATAATGGACATACAAATGTTAAGAAATATAATTTAAAGGAATGTAGCCTATTTAAATGTTGGTCAATAGAGTACAGTGATAGTACAGCTATAATTTTTGTACAGATTGTTTTATTATAATCAAATACCTTAACAGAATATTATATGATTAGGTGATTATTCCTGTTTGGAGAAAGTCACTTCAAACAGACATTCTCATTTTACACAAAACATCTGCAATGCTTACTGCAAATGCAAACACAAACATGCAGCTTTTGCATTCGCTTTCACAAACGTGTTTCTCTCATTTTATCTAGCTAATTAGGGAAGGAGACGTAAACTATTGACATGTGTAGTTAATATGACCAATTCTTGACCTGCAATGTCAATTATTTTCTTCTGGATATGTGGGAATATTTACTTTTGTATATATGATTTTGCTGATGAACATCTAAGATATAGCAGATTAGCTTGATAAATGTGACATTTGGCATAGTTATTAAAAGTATCTGTATCGGTAGCTACTCGTATCGGCAAGTACCCAAAATGAAATACTGTATGGTACGATTACAAGTAAGAATGTACTTGTACTCGTACCATAAAAATTGGGCCATCCCTAGACTTTACTAAACTTGCATTTGAGCTACAGAAATACATTGAACAACAAGTTTTTTCGCTTGGGAATAGTTTCATGTAATCAGTACGTGGGAGGTTGGGGGGTTTGCAACACAATGACTAGCTAATTTGGCCATCAGTCTGGCCGAAAGGATATTAAAAGTGTCACATTTCTACAAAAATGATGCACACTTTTCTCTGCCAACGTCTTCATGATGTCAGTCTGGTCTGGTCAGCACAAAGGGTGACAGAAAAAAATATATCTTTAATTACCTACAGTATACATTTGTAAGCATAGGCCTATGTTGGTGAATTAAAATAATCTTAAATACAGTTATTAAATAAAACCTAAATTACCAGGTAATGGGAGTTTATAAATAACTAGTTATCATAATTAATAAAAAAAACAATTTGAATCCATCCTCTATAGAGGAAAAAAAGGATATGTGTCAGGACTAGAACTTGCAACTCCCTACACTGAAAAACTGCACAGTAATCGCAACCGCTGCTGTGGGGATATCCATGAAAAAAAAGAAGTTATCTTTTGAGGGAGCGGCTATCAGTGGTTACAGTACTGTATGACCAGCCGCGGTCGGTGGATCTTAATTAAGGAGGACGGGCTCGTATTACGCTCGGGACCGGAGTGAATGGAATGGTGCGCAACACACAAAACCCAGTGTTTTTTTGATTTGCACACTGGGTTTTGTGCGTTGCGCACCATTCCATTCACTCCGGTCCCGAGCGTAATACGAGGCCGTCCTCCCCAATTAAGATCCACCGACCGCGGCTGTGTATGACGACTTAAAAACTTTGTTTGTTACCCATTTTTGTCCTGCACAGTAAAACTGTACTTTGATATACTGTGTAAATACTAAATTTTTCACAAAGGATTCAGGGACGCATTCTGATATTGTCCCCAAAAAACGTATCTCTAGGAGGCATTAGATCTGCAATCTCCTGTTTTTTTAAGTGGTTTAGCACCACCCAGCGACGAGTATTATAGACCCGTGTCAACAATCAGTGCATTTAATTGCTTAGGCAATTAAATGCACTGATTGTTGACGCGGTACGAAAAGCCCCAATTTATCATGTGACATCTGTATTATGAAGCGCAAAATAAAGAAATGAACAGTTGCGTAGCTCAAGACATACATAATGGATGAATGGGGGAAAATCATGTTTGCTAAACTGAACCAACTGGTGTCTTCAGTGCCCAAAGGATATTATACCGTATTAAAATAAACAGTGATGTTACACAGTGGTAAACAGTCGACTATCCCAAATGTTTTGTAAAAATTACATTCACAAAGTAAACCATCAAATAATGTGTTAATAATGGGTTTTCAATATAGTACAGGGTGAATAGAATTTAATTTTTTTTGGTTTTTGCATTTTCCATATTGTCCCAACTTTTACGGAATTGAGGTTGTATAAAAACACAAATTCTTCAGGTTCCTCAATGATGCCAGAAGCTTGATTATTTTGATGGGGAAGAGACAAGGAAATACAGCTTTTTAGTGATTTAATGATTGAAATACTCAAGTGCTAGTTCAGAATCTCTTACTTAGGAATAGAGCAAAACTTCAACAAAGAGACCATGAGATGGTCTCTGGCAAAGATCGCAAAAACCCCTCCCCTAAAAACCCTAACAGATCTGAAAACATTATAACCATTAAGGGCAATATCTGCATCAGCTATTTCTTTGTTGGCCATGTTTCTATAGAACTAGGATATCTGGTGTATTCTGGTCAATCAGAATATTGGCGAAATCCATTTTAGGCAATAGGCTCCTTATATTTAGATGTAGGAAACCAAGCCCCTTATGGTTTATAAAAATGTGATTTTTCTTAAAAAACAAGAGGTCTAATAACAGATTCATGTCGTAAAAGTGTATGGGAATTGCAATCAGATTTTACTTAACTTCCCCATTGGGCCTGAGAATAAATCCTGTAGAGTGCTAACCCAGTCTTATAGACACACAACAAAGAAAATCAAATACAACACTTAGTGAACATGGATCCTGATGCAGAACCATCCAATCGTGAGTAACAGCCTCCAAGGAAACTTAGGATCAAACATCAAAGGCTCTACAAGAGGCTAGAGTAATTGACATATTTGAAGCAAGGATGCTGGAGTCATACCTGTTTTGGTGCAGCTCATCCTGGGGGAAAACACCTGGTTGGGCCTTAAAAGCTGTAAAATTGTCCACAAATGGAATTCCTCTAGAGCAACAATCTCCCAGGAACCAGGTATGTAACTGGCAAATGTGGCAAAATGTAACATCTCCAAAACACAGGGATGGAAGTGGACTGGAAATAATGCATTGCTTACGAGAATCAAGTGAGGTACTTATGAGTGTCTTAAAATCCTCTCTGAGTTTGTCAGACTGCTGAAGTTATAAATGATTTGATCCAACATGGACAATAACAGCTGAGGCAGAGGAATGTTTGCTAATGAGTGGCGGTAGCAGAGCTTTTAAATTCATGGTCCGAGCACCTGGGTAACAGAAAATCTCTGCCCTGCTGACAGAAAAATGTTGGATCATGGATAAACCCACAACTAAAACAGCTGGACTATTTAGGGGATTTCATTTTGAATGGTGGGGTCTCTCCTGGTTATCTGCCTCCAAGGTTGTTGGGGGCTTGTAAAAACAATAGCCGGCATAGCGGAGAGCAAGGATTGCTGCTGTTGAGACATTTACCCTTGAGAGCAAAACTGCAGTGCTGATAACAAGGTGGGGGATTCGTAAATCCTCCTGGGGGTGGTTGGTACTTCCAGGGCCTCAAGCACCTGGAAACTGAAGCAACTCCATAGCCTTTTTGGTATTACGTCTCCTGGAACACCCACGGACAGCGATCCAGGGCTCAGGAGGTGGCACTGAGGGAGTGGAAAAGAGCTGGCGCTTTGGTTTCGCACCTAGCCTAGGCCAAGGGGATGGAGGGAAGCCTCAATCTCACCAGCTCTCCAGAGGACGGGGTACCATGACAAGGACAAGTGGTGTAATTTCCCCCAAATCTGGAGGAGGCTAAGGTGACCATGGGGTCCAGAATCTCCTCATCCTCCTTAATCAGGACAGACACTACCCCTCAGCTCAGCTACTCTCTGGGTCACGTGCTGGCAGGAGACCCATTCAGTGGCTAGTGGAGCCATTGACAGTCTGGCAAAACAGAAGCAGAAGTGTTAGTTTCTTCAATGAATAGATGTTGAAAATAAAATAATTAAACCACTTAAGTAAAAACAACAACTCAAACCTTGAATAAAATGTCCTTTAAAAAAATCACTGGTAGAATCCCAGGACAGTTTGTTTAACCTGTGGGTTAACGGAGGATTAAAAATAACCAGTAAGATTTTTTTATTAATAAAATATAAATATTAAAAATATTAAAAGACATTAATACAATCATTAATTTAAAACAATAACACTTTGAATTGAATATGACTTCCTGTATACTTCCTCTATAACACTGTATGTTTGCACATATCTCCTGCTCCAAATATAAAGGCCAGGTCAGCCAGAGTTGTATACTGTCACGGTTGGCCCCTGCTGGTGTGCCTTAGGAGGCGCACCTGTCAGCCTCCATTTTGTGTTTTGTGTCAGGTCTCTGTTTTTCCATGATTTTTTATCACCTGACTGTTCACATGTTCATCGCCAGCCAATAGATCACTCTCAATCAGCCACAGCTGCATCCATGTTTATGGATGGATGTGCATCTATGTTCATCAGTATGTGTATTTAGTTCCTGTTAGTGTGTTTGTTAACTCTTGGTTATTGTTGAATGTGAGGTCTGTGTTTTTATGTGTTGCTGGTCGATTTAGTATTAACTTTTCCTCTTCGAAGCTGCTTTATTTTTATCACTTTGTTTTTCATATTAAGCACCATTTTGTTTATCTCAATATGTTCACGTTTGTCTCTGCTCCTTTCCACCTACAACTTGGACCATTGCAGATACAGAGTATGTATGTACTATTGTATTGTAACCATATACATGTAGGAGACATGTAGTCATAGTTGAGTAATAATATTAGACATTGAACCTGATTTACAAGACTTACATCAATCCTCTTATTTCTTAATATTTTACATACTTCATAGACAAATTACAAATGATCATGTACTATAGCCGTGTAATTGTAAAGTGCAACATTTCGTTTTTTTTTACAGTCGTTATTATTTGAAGTTATCAGTTGATAAATGAACCTCTATAAATATGAAGTTAGTGAATCATTAAATAGATGCAAATATTCTCAGAAAATCCCTTTATATTAATCCAAACCATGGCCAATGAAAAGATTCATTATAAAATGATCAGCTTTAGAAACATTCTAGGATTTTTTAATACTTTGAGTGTGATGTGAGTGACTATGTGCGTGAGCATGCATGAGTATGTATTATGTATGCAAATTGAAGTGCAATTTTTTATTTTGGAGAAACTGACATCATTAACAACGTTGTAATCCGGTTTGTGGTGGGGGGTGGGGGGGGGGGTGGTAAACAGATATTGGCTCCATTAAGGAGCGTAAATGTGTAAAGTGAGTTGTGCTTGTTGATCTGTTTGAGGAAGGATGATGCAAAGCAAATGAGCTGGGATGATAATTCTGTTAAGGGATTTATAATTACTTTTGGTTACTGCAAGGAAATTTGGAGTTGACACATCACACAAAAAAAGATGGCCAGGGATTGCATTTCAGGCCCAGTCAGGCAGCCAAACAGTCCGTGTGAGCCTGCGACTGGCCCTCTGCTTGTTTGAGGAAAGATTATCTTGACAAATTGGATAAACATCTTCTGCATGACAGGATGCTGACTGAGGCTCTGCGTGCACACCTGGGGAGAGTTTGCTTAGTGTGTGACCAGGGAGTGCAGCACAGCTCACCCAGCCTGCTGCTGTTTATCCCAGACAGGTAACGACAGGCATAGTGTCTCAGTCTCCTAGAAAAAGCTGATTTCAGGTGTGCCTATCTCTAACTCTCTGATTTCTGTCTCTTGTTCGCTCTCTCACACTGTTCTCCCTCTGTCATTCTCTTGTTCATGTCCCTTTCATCTTCTCTGCCTGTTTTTTCTCTCCCTATTATTTCTTCTATTTCTCTCTTTCTCTGTTTTGCTCACTTCTTCTTTATGTACTTGCATCGGTTGCATGCGTGTGCTGTTTTATTCTACAGACAGGGCATGCGCAGTGAGAGGAACGCAAGCATGTTGAAGAAGCAGGGTTTCAGAGCAGGTTCACACATTAACTGGCTTGTCTGCTCCCTTTATGCTCACAGGTCCTCTTTCTGCCTGTCCATCTTCCATGGCTGTTGATCTCTGCAGCCTTGTGAATCTTCATCACATGACTGAACCTGTTGGGAATTCAGGCACTCTGGAACAGTACACTCCAAAACAGAAAAAAGTTTTGCTGTGACTCCCGGGGTTGTCCTATTGTGAAAAGAGTGGGATGACAACACTAGTATAACACGTTTCAAAGTCCCCACGTGTACAATTATGGAGTGTTTATTGACAACACTTGTCAAAGGAGGAGGAAACAACAACAAAGCAGGAGTGACAGTGTATTTCTACAAGACTGGCAGAGGAATGGGTGGAAGTGAGACAGGACAGCACCTTCACCTTCTGTTCACACCTAAGTAGGCGGGCGGTTCCACTGTGTTGAATTGCGTGGTAATGAGACAGACGTAATGGCCTGACAATTCTGTCCAGGGGGAACTGTCTGAGTTTGATTGATCAGATCCAGGGGGAAGGGGCCTCACACCCAAGATCGCCTCTCTCTTTGTAGTCCAGAAAAGATATTCTATTACCTGGAAAATCCTTCTCAGTTTCTAACTCTCTGACAACATGTGAAGGTTGTATACTGTCTTTCTTTATATATTGCTGAACTTATAACACATACGCGTCTGGAGTCATGTGAAGGTTAATTTATGTAATGCTATTCTTGTAGGCGCCTGTCTACATTTTTGACAGGTCCAACTTTTTCTAATTTTACACAGGATTTAGTGATTTCCTATCTCCCAATTTTATTTCCACTCTCTACAGGGGGTAACATGATGGTACTTAGTGGATTTAGAGCAACGTTTCCTTAATTAACTACCCAACCATACTTTGCCATGTATACAGGCAGCTCTTAGGCTCTCAGATCAGTTCCCTCGGAACAAGCTGCTGTTGTTGTTTGGCTCGACAAGGTCAGCGGCTTCTTCCAAAATGAAGAACAGTGGCCTCTTGATCATTCTGTGAACCCGACATGCCAGCTTTATGTCACGTTTAGCTTTCAACTAACTGAAGGGGCTCTCTCTTTGTAATTGTTGTCATTGCTGTGTACCCGATTGGTGATCCTCTTTTAAGAAAGTGGTAGCAGCACTGTTACAGACAGGCCATGCATGCATTAGATAGTCAGTGTTTTCCAACTGGAGGACACCATTCAGATAAGCAATCAATTCCAATTCTCTAACCATAGATCCTCCCACACACATCCAGCATTACCACCCCGCAAAACAATGAGGGCAGTCTCTGCTTTACTAAAAATAATCTCAGAGCAAATAGCTCTCCTTCTGCATGTGAGAATGTGTGAAAGGGCCCACTAATCAAGTCACAAAAGAGTTGGAAAACAAGTGCAGAGGAAATACAAGGCAGGCAGCATAAAAGGCCTTTGTGTTGTGCTCTGTTTCCCTTCTACCGTCCGAGTGTATCATAGCTGACATTTCCACTCTCATTAGTGGGATTCCATGAATGGGACCTCAAGGATGCAGTCGCGCAATAAGGGAGGAAGGATGGCATGTGTTTTCCCCTGCATGTTTTATCTCATACCGACTCCAAACCACATTCCACTCTAATGGATTTAAAGGTTTGGGTCTCAAACTCAACCAAACAACCAGGCCTCTGAATTCCAGGGGTCCATCGCTCAGTCACACTTTCTCCTTGAAAGGGTTAAAAATCCCCCAAAACAGTGTTTGTCCTTTCCCATTGGCATTCTGGAGCTAATTTTCAGATTAAGAGCAGGAAATGTATTTAATCCTTCCTGGCTTCATTAAATTCAAGAGGGTGCTGTTCTTCATGCTTAAATGCCTGCTATACAAGCCTTTATTTAAAACAATCACTAGTAAAGAGAACAAATTTAACCTTAATTCCAAATACAATTGAGTACCAACGTTTTATGGTTAGTTGTTTTTGGTAGGTGATAGAGCCTACTCTGAATAATACAGATGGTTGTAAAATAGTGACCGTTTATTAGCTTTCTAAAAGGGGAGAATTTCAAAGAAGCTGAATTTCTCATTTTTTTAATTGTCATTTAATATTATTCCAAGAGCTTGGACACAAAAAACATACTCACACTTATTCCATTTCCATTATAGATGGATGGGAATTGGATGGGTGTAGGGCTGGGGTGCTTGTGTGGCTTTTTGCCATGTGCCAATTCATTTTCTGTCCTGCGCTCATTCTTTATATTCTTAGCTTGGCCCGTGCTGGAACACAGCCCCCAACAATCCCAATACAGCCCGGCTGGCTGCTGTAGTGTTATCACTTTTAAAGGCCCAGTTTCATCCAACTGGGAAATCAGCTCTGATTGTTTGGTGTATATGCAGAGAAGGGAGAGAGAGAAGGAGAGAGAGAGCCATGTGAGAGAGAAAATGAGTGTGTGTGTGTGTGTGTGTG
>JACXGM010031217.1:0-13028 GCA_016801145.1 Umbra pygmaea
GAAAACGTCTGCGACGAATTTTCTGCGACAATATTTTGGTTGGTGTGGACATTACGTGTGTGAAAATGAAAGTGAAACCAAACATCGACACAGGTTTATGAAACAAACTAGTTTCATCGTATCGTTTAGTGTGGACTTTGCACCCCAGTGAACTTGTACGCAAAGCTGGTGCACCCGGCAGCTGTTGTTGATCTGTTCTATATGCTGTTTAGACATTAAAACAAATCCGTGGAAAAAAATGTTTGTATATTTAATGGGTTACAGACACTCGTCAATTCATTGTTTTATTTAAAGCCAATTGAATCTTATAATCTTATCAGTTAACGGTTAATAATCGGTTAACAAGTTCCGGTTGTCGGTCAGGAAAATTACCCGAAATGAGCATCCCTAGTTGAAACACCTCCTTCACCACATGTCAGCAGTCTCCTTAGCAGAAGATAACATGGGAAGAATTATATAGTGAGTATACTTAGAGAAACGATCAACCACGGTAAGGATAGTGGTATTACCATCTGAGGGGGGCAAACCAGTAACAATGTCCAAAGAAATGTGTGACCAGGGACGACGAGGGACAGACAGAGGATGGAGCAGACCAGAGACAGGTTGGTTGGACCCCTTGTTGAGGGCGCATGTAGGACAGGCCAAAACACAGGACTTGATCAGTATGTACATAAAGACGGATGGGCGGAATACATCCGAGAGACAGGGTCTGGCTTTCAGTTCTTGGAGCCTGGTCTGTAAGTAATGGAAAAGATAAATCAATCAAAAATCTGAGCCCACCTGGCCTGATGTGGATTAAGTCATTTGGCTGTCTTGATGTATTCCAGATTTTTATGATCGGTCCAGACAATGAATGGCTGCTCCGCCCCTTTGGGCCAGTGACGCCACTCCTCCAGTGTAGCTTTGATGGGTAGCAAATCCCAGTTGCCAACGTTATAGTTTCTCTGCAGAGGATAAACGAAAAGACAGATATGCACAGGGGTGTATTTTACCATCTGTGGTAGAGCGTTGAGACACCACACCGCTCCAATTCCGGAATCAGAAGCATCGACCTCAATGATAAATTGTCTGGTAGAGTCCGGTTGGATGAGAATTGGGGATGTAGTGAAACAATGCTTCAACTCCCAGAAGGACAGTTCAGCAGCAGGAGTCCAGTCGAATGGACGTAGTGTAGACATAAGAGCTGTCAAGGGGGTAGCTACCTGGCCATAGTTAGGTATGAAACATCTATAGAAGTTAAAAAAAACAAGGAAACACTGGAGTTGCTTACGGGACTCAGGTGTGGGCCAATCAAGAATGGCAGTGACTTTGGCAGGATCCATCCTTAATCTCCCCTCTTCTACGACAAAGCCAAGTAATTAAGAAGTTTTGGAGTGGAACAGACACTTTTCAGCCTTGACGAACAAACTGTTTTCCAGGAGCATGTCATCTAGGTAAACAAAGACAAACAAGCCAATGAAATCACGTTACACATTTTTAATGAAGTTCTGAAACACTGCAGGGGCATTGATCAGTCCAAAAGGCATCACCCGGTATTCAAAATGACTTAACGGGGTGTTGAATCCTGTCAGCTATTCATCTCCCTCCTTGACCCGAATGAGATGGTAAGTGTTCCTGAGGTCCAGTTTGGTGAAGATGGTTGACCCCTGCAGCAATTCAAAAGCAGCATTCATCAAAGGCAAAGGATACTTGTTTTACACAGTTATGTCGTTCAGACACCAGAAATCAAAGCAAGGACGTAAACCTCTGTCTTTTTTTCCCAGAAAAAAAAACCTGCTCCCAAGAGTGAAGAGGAAGGACAAATTTGAGCGGCTGTCAAAGCAGTCTGGATGTAATCCTCCAGGGCTTCCCTCTCAGGTTTGGAGACGTTGTATAACATGGGCTTAGGGAACATTTAACCAGACAGAAGTTGAATGGTACAATCATAGGGACGGTGGAATGGAAGATCAAGGGCTCTGTCTTTACTAAAAACTTCTTTCAAATCATGAGAATCAACAGGAACACAGGTTAAGTCCACAGGTGGAACAGAGTCAGGTTTAGATAGAGAAGAGGGTATAGCAGACTTAAGGCACAATGCATGGCAGGAAGATGCCCATCCTATTACTTTCCCAGAAACCCAATCAATGTTGGGATTATGTTTAACAAGCCAGGTGTGTCCCAAAATTAATGGAACTTGAGGCGAAGAGATGATTAGAAAACTTATTTTCTCATGATGTTTACCAGATAGTTGTAGCCTGACAGCCTGGGGTCTTGTCTTGATATGAGAAATAATCCTGCCATCGATGGTCCTGGCATCTATGTTTCTCTCCAGTGCTACAGTAGCAACTCTGACTTGGTGTTCAAGGTTATCATCAGACTGTCATCAGCTCCTGAATCAAGAAAAGCAGAACAAGGGAATGACTGACCTTTACAGTGAATTGTAGCAGGGATGACTGTCCGTACTCTGGTTGAGGCACTGGAAATAGTGTGGCTCGCCAAGGTGGTCCCTATACCTTGCGAGCCCATTCGTTTCCCAGTCAGAGAGAACAGGCTGAGAGATAATTACCTTGCTCACCACAAAACAAGCAATATTTGGTAGCTTTAAGCCTTCTCCTTTCAGCATTTGTTAACCTGGAATGACCAAGTGGCATGGGTTCGGATCGACGCTGTGGTGAGAGACCGGTCTTTGACGGCTAAGACTTGCGGCACTCTTATCACCTCCTGGTGTTCGGGTTGTCGTCTGCAACCAACCCTCTCTGTGCCGCTTCTCTCCTCCGTTCCATTATTCTGTTATCAACCCTTATAGATAGAGACATAAGATCATACCGGGAGTATGGCTCAGGGTATGAAACCAATTCATCTTTTATAGTATCTGACAGACCATTGTGAAAAGCAGCCTATAGTGCTTCGGAATTCCAAACGCTTTCAATAGCAAGAATGTGAAATGTTATGTTTTCAGCAATACTGTGTGAAGTCTGTTTTAAAGATAACAAGCGTTTAGAGGCGTCCTTACCCGTGGGAGAGTGATCGAATACCTTCTTCATTTCAGCCGTGAACGTAGAATAGGACTCAGACCCGCCTTTGAGCCTCTCCCAAACAGCTGCAGCCCATTGAAGCACCTCTCCACCAAGCAAACTGATAATGTAGGCTATATGTAGTGCGTGGCTGCTGATCAAAAACTAAACCTAACTGGAGTGAAAAGGTACGGCATTCCCCCACGTCTCCCTCATACCTGGCAGGTGATGAAACCCAAGGCTCACAGATATTTCCAAGTGGGGATGTGGGTTGTGTTGGAACCACAGGAGAAAACGGAGCAGGAGTAGGCATGAGGGTGCTGACTTGTTGTTGTATGGATAATATCCCAACAGAAAATTCCTGTAAAGTATTCATGATACCTTTGCATGCTGTTTGGTTGTCTCCTAGCATGGCACCCTGTTGTGACACCGTCTGTCAAACGGCTTCCATTTCCGTTGGATCCATATGGCCGAATTAAGTCTGGGCTCGAAATAGTAGAGAGAATCCAAATGCAGAAAATGGTAACAAAAATAATGAATTTATTAAAAATAATGGCAATGAATAGTTGTGTTAGAAATGAGGAATGTAGTAAGCCCAGTGTGAGTAGGTAGAGATATGGTCAGATGTCTAGGGGTAACAGCCTGATATCCAGGATTGTGGTCAGGTATCCATGGGTCATTGGCAGATATCCAGGAGAGCATGGTCAGGTATCCAGGGGTCACAGGCAGATATCCAGGAGAGCACGGTCAGGTATCCAGGGTTCACAGGCAGATATCCAGGAGAGCACGGTCAGGTATCCAGGGTTCACAGGCAGATATCTAGGAGAGCATGGTCAGGTATCCAGGGTTCACAGGCAGATATCCAGGAGAGCATGGTCAGGTATCCAAGGGTCACAGGCAGATATCTAGGAGGGAACAGGTAGTGGATTATTGTCACAGGAAGGATCTGGAGATAGGAACACAGAACTGGAATTAGCTTCAACAAACAAAAAAGCGAACCATAAGGGCATAGTACTCAGATAGGGACGGGACGATTACCAGTTTCAAGGTAAACCACAATAAAATGTCAGTACGGTTAGTAATACCGTTTAAAAAAGAAAACTCACGGTAAATCCTGTCCAGCCAGAATCAGTCTGACGCAGGTGCGCGCATGCAATGTTGTTTTTTGCACGAGAAGTCAAGGCAGAAGGCAGAAGGCAGTGACAGCGCTCAGGAGATTTTTCAGCCATCCAAGAGAACAAAATCTGAGATGTGGTCATATTTTGGCTATTACAAGAGTACTGAGGGCAATTTAATTGAGGATGGGCACCTTGTCTGCAGAGGAAAGTCCCTGCAAAAGGGGGAAACACGTGAAATCTGTCATCTTCGTGACAACCAGCCACTGTTATAAGTACAGCGAATGCATAAACATTTACTTCAATACCAAAACTAACTTGGGCAAATAATAAGACAAACAATATTAATTTGAGATGAAATATTAAATTATCTCACTTGTAATTAACGCAAAGTATCCGGATGATAAGTTTAACAGCAAGTAGATTGGAGCCAAGACAAATGAACATGTTCAAAATATTAAGGGTGAAATTTAAGGGAAAATGTATTGTATTAATTCATAGTAAACTTAGTACACATATTTTTATTTTTACCACAGAAATAATTTCAGGGATATAAAATATTGAATGTGATTAGTGTCCGCAGATCCTTAATGTCTTAAATAGCCTTACTATCGTTTTCCAGACTTTACGGTCTAAAACTGTCTAAGTCTTAAATCTAATTTTCTAAGGTCTTAAACAATTGCGGCAGTCATGCTATTTTTGATTCATTGTATTTTGTCTAAAGAAGCCATAAACGCTTTCTCTGTGCAACATTTTAGTTAGCAACAGCTGCTAGATTACAGTAATAGCAGATGCGGGAGCTCCATGAGTTCACAGCAACACACTACTTGTTCGTTAGTTAGCTTAGTTTGAGTCTTGTTTATATTTAATTTACCTAGCTAATATATAAATATATTTTATTTTTGTCCTTACAGTTTTGTTTACTAAAACATATTACTTATGATCAGTACCTATTAGATTGCGCATTTTTCAGTAGCCTACCTCAAAGCAACGATAACAACCCACTCTCATTGAGCAGTTAATCTCCACGTTCTTGTTCTGTGTTTTATTAACGCAAGTATAGTGGGGCCATGTATCGTGCGCACAGAAAAATGCTACAGGCAAAACAGAACATATGATACGTTTAGACGTGTTAATTTATTTTATATAATGAATATAAATAACATATCAACCGATATGTGTGCTGGTCTTACTCAACAAAGTCAGACAATGCATTCCAACGCAAGCGACTCTCAGTACACATCTGTTGCTCGCGACATCTTTAAAAAAAAATCTCAACTCCATACTTTCATCTGAGAGATTCAAAACAGCAGGCAATGGGAACCATCCACAGAGATAGTCACAGTATACAAGCCACAAGCCACAGCTGGCACAGTATTCAAGCCACTATGTAGGCCTAAGTTAATGCCTATAAGGCAAAAAATATTCCTGCCAGCAACTGGTAGTCTACCAAGTATCAGGAATAGGACTATTTTTTACAGTATATATAGTTTATTGATGATACTCTGTTTGCCATCACAATAAATCAAATGATTAGCAATGAATGTAATGTATGTGTTACGTGAATATCCCATTACATCAAAGTCAAATTCAGAGCATAGGTGAAAAATCATCCCGTTAACTAGCCCTTTCGTTTACTTCAGCAGATGGTAAAGCTGTTGCCTAATTCTAACAAGATTGTCAAGCATCAATTCATGGGGAATTGATAATGATATCACATCGTATAGTAGGCTTTAGTACTAAATGGTAGACTATAGTAAAATAAAAAGTGCATAGCTGCTAATTGTATTTGTTGTTTGTTGATTTCCAAGTATAAAACTTGTTGAAATTTTTTCAGCGTGTGTGTATCAGTTTTTTATACATTTCCATCTCAGTTTAACAAAACCGTGATAATATTGATAATCGTAATAACTTTGGTCACTATAATCGTGATATGAAATTTTCATACCGTCCCATCCCTATACTCAGACTAGCTATAAAAATGTACAAAGTAACAAAAAGCACTATTCTCAGATAGGCACTAGGACAGGGGCTTGGGAAATAACACACTGTGTAGTTCAATAATCCAGCAAGGACTGATCGCTGTCCTCTCCCTTATGAAGGTAGAGCAGCAATCAGTCTAGGTGTGGCAGAGGAACAGGTGCAGGGAATCTCTGATAATAACGGGAGCTCAGGGAGGGGTGCCTTCAGGAGTGCAGAGGAATCAGTGACTGGTGCTCAGGAACGGTTGCCGTCATGTGAGATGGGAACTGGTGACATGAACGGACAAACAAACACAGAACAGACCAGACACATACACACAAGGGAACCAGAAAGGAGGGAAGGCAGACGAGAGGGGAAGACAGCTCAGGGGGGCGGATTCCTGAAAGTTGCTCCCTTGCTAACCATGAGCTATGTGGTTATGAAACAAACATTATGCTCCTGTAGAAGCCAAAAGTCAGCTTAAAATCCAATGAATAGCATTGTTTTCTATAAAATCTGCACAAGGCACATAGCCTAATGGTGGTCTACACACTCGTCAATGAGTCACTAGCTCACAGGTTTGAGTCTTACCCAAAGCTTTCTTTTTTTTTACTATTTCAGAAGACCGTTTCTCCTAGACTGATTTTTTTGTCAAAACACCACCAGAAATAAAAAATTGAAATCGTTTAACAAATGTTATTAGTACAGGTTTCACTAACAAAGGGTTTTTATCGATTTCCAAAAAATAAATAATCTATCAAATTATGTTAGAATCAGTTGTGCTAAATTAGGGTTGGAACTCTGAAACTAGAAGACTACAGGTAGAACATCAATCAGGGTTTCCGCTATGTAGTCTACATTTTGCAGCGGCTGCTCGCCTCTACATAATATTTGCCACCGCTCCTTCAGAATTTTATGAAATATCATTAAGTTTCAATTACATGACTATGCAAAGGCTTTTAGTTTGAAAGTGAAGACACGTTGGCGCAAAACTCTAACATCTTTCTGCCACACCAGAGCCCTGGCTACACGCATCAGAGGGGAGGCAGGGAGAGACGAGTAAAGAAAGACAACAACAGAAAAGTGGATTTAACAAGCTATCGTTAACTGGATAGCTTTTACAGTTTAAATGAACATTCAACATTAACATTATTCTCTATTGATATCATGGCCAACTAATTATAGATATTGTGAAATAATGGTCCAGATAATTAAGAGTTTGTTAACATTTAAGTTAAGCCGAAATCACACGACAGGCTAACGTCAACGTCTATAGTCTAGCCTAACTAAAGCTAATGTAACAACTGGGAAAAATCTGTTGATGTTCATGCTAAAATCTGCTTGTAACTTATTTTTAGATTTAGTTTATGCACAAAACACTTTGATTGTTGCTAGAATTTGCACTTTACCCACTATTTAAAATTGAGCCCAGTGAATTATAATACCAAAAGTAACTTTATTAAAATATTTTGTTAAAAAGATGAGTTTGTTAAAATACTTTTCAAAGAAGGAAAGATGCCTGATGATGAGGAAGATGGTCAGATAACGTTATTTTAGCAAGGGAGGGGCTCAATTTTCTTATCCATGGCCTGGAACAACAAATAGCCTACCTTCTGGTTTTTCTACAATATGTAACATTAGTGGTGGCTACAATATGCTCTTACTGTTGGATTATCAAATGTTTGTGATGCGAGAGAATTATCTAATGTTGCTCATTCTCAAATAAAACATAAATAGACAGGCAACACAAGTAGTCAGGCTGGAGTAGTGGAGGCGAGCGGAGGAGGAGAGCAGGAGAGAAGGCAGAGAGAGATGAGCGTGGAGGAGGAGAGGAGAGAAAACAACCAAGCACAGGCTATCAGGCTGGGACCCTAAATGGGTAGATATTCCAAGGTTCCACACGTGGCTCTACCACAATACTATAAATAAATGTAATTAAACATGTTTGTTTGTAATGTAAATTGTGACTTTTGACTTTATTTTGACATTACAACTAAATTTCGACAGTTGGTTTTCTACACAAGCTCCACACAGGAAATGTTAATATTTTGAGCGAGCGGGGGCAGTGCGGGGGGGTTGATGTTGGCCTGCCCCTGCTGCTGAAAAGAATCCTAGAGTAAACAGTGATCATAACATCCTCACACCTACCCCCACCCACCATTTACATTGGAATGAATTAATTCAATGATGCATCATTAGGTAGCCATACTTCATGATTTCTTTCATGAAAACGTATCTTAATTCACATTGCACACACCCTTAAACACATGCCTAATACATTTGATGACATTTATTTGTAGTTGATTAGCGATTAATGTACAGTACAGCATGATTTGCAGAGAAAAACAAGTCAAATGAGATAATGTATCTTGAGGTGCAGAGGCTTAATTTTACATTTGTGTTGCCACTCTCTGAAACTAAAAGACTACAGGTAAAAGACTACCCTCACACCTACCCCCACCCATCATTTACATTGAAATAGATTATTTAATACTTTATTTGCTATTCATTCAACAACAGAGTCCATTTGTTCACATAGGATAATCAAATGTTAATCCAAATTGCACACACCCTTACAATGAGTAATGTTTTACAGGTAAATACAAAGTGTAAGGTAAATGTGGACTAGATCTGTTATTTAGATTTTATTTGAGATGAAACAAGCAAATAAACTAAATTCACCTACAATAATTTGATTTAATAAAGTATTTCTCTTAACACATATTTTTTTATATGATTACTGTAATGCGTTGACTACAGGGTTAATTCTGTCAGAATGTGAACACTTAGGGCCCTATCTTCCACCCAGAGCAACACGGCGCAAAGCACGAACCCAAGTGTACATTAACAGTAAGTAAATTGTTACACAGTTTCATTGACAAAATTATGTACACTGTAGCTAAATCATTGAATTTAAAACATGTCCGTGTTTCCTTGGCATACGCAAGTACTTGTTTATCCGATTTTTTCTCTCAATTCGAACTGGATTGGTGATCGCCAGGAACAGAAACATCTCAGACACAGCTGACATAATGAACGCTCTGAGGTTCAGTGGTAAGGCAGCCTTGTGTCTCGATCCATCCCAGTTTGTTGTGCGTGCCCACTGGCAAGACAGTTATTCGGATTGTCCCTGACTGAAGTGGCTCAATTGATCGTCAAATGATTTTCATTACAAAACATGATGTCTGACAAAATGTCTGACATATTATATACAGGTGAACTTTGTTTAATTGTTTATATCAGTGGTTCCCAAACTTTTTTTTATTCGGCCTTCCTTTGGTGAATTCTTTTGTCAGGCCTCCCCTACTGTAGCCTGGAAAAATCAAGACCCAAATCCTGAACGATTTAGGGTCTGGCATCGAGTAATGAAAATGACTCCAATCGAGGGGTGGCACCAAGCGTGCATTTGAAAATCTCACTGTACGCAATTGGATAACACTACGACCAATCACCAGTGGGTTTTCGCTAAGCCCCTATGGCGGAGCTAACTGGTAGTTTAAACTCTTGCCGTATCAGATCGGGCAAAACAGCAAAAACGTCCTTCTTAAAAAGGAACGATTTGAGCGCCGTCTTCTGTTCCTTTTTTAGACAAAAAGCCAAGTCGAACTCGTTCATTGTAGTGGCCAAAGCCGTTTTAATCAACTGCATCCATAGCGATCTTACAATGTTTACTAATGACTTCGAGGTCGCAGCGCTGTCGTCATCTGTTTAACATGCCTCTGGCCCGCCTATATCAGATACACCGATGTGATTGGTGCAGCTCGGCTACAAGGGCATAGTTAATGAGCAGAATTACTCAGTGCCAGAGTAACTTGCTAAGCAAATTCCAATTGTGCTCTCGCGAGAACTTCGGATTTCTAGGGTACCCCTACTGTACACCTCATCCCACCCGTATACTGTAAGCATGGCAGAAGCAACACGGATGATTATTCACATCCAGAACTTAAGCTTGGCCTAGGATTTAGCCTACAATATAACCAGCTGATTGACCAAGCTGACCGAAAGCTTATCATTAAAATGGTTTGTGTGGTAAATGTGCAGATTTCTCTTATACAGGGATGGGCAAATATACCTTATTTTAGCGAATATACTGCACGCGATATGCACATTTTTCCAATGGCACACTATATTGGGTGGCGCGCTATACAGAAAGTTTTTTTGATATACAGTTAGATCACATAGGCTACTCACTTATACAGCACATAATAATCGTATATATTACCATCCAAATCTTTCATGTTTTAGAAAACAATTTCAAATTTTATTGGACAGATTAACTATTGCTTCACGCTGTGTGGAATTCCAGCGGAATTCAAACAGCCTCTAGCAGCGGTGGCAGGCTGGGCAAGACAGGGCTATCACCCCCACAAATAAGCTTAGCTCTCCCATCGTTTGAATGGTAAACAAAGCTCCCTTTCTCTTCCCTGAAGTGCTTGAAAACATAAGAAACCATATGGGAGATGCTCAAAACCGTAATGATGTGCAGTTCGAACAATCCGTCATGACTCCTTTGATTAGTGACTCGTTCAATTGTGTCTCCTCCAGCCCAATACTCAAACAACAAAAACTGTTTTACATTTTCTAAATTAAAGAGATCAAGCTGCTCCTGTTTAATGTAATCTCATTAAAACAGTTACCTATGAAATAAATAGTAAATAGAGTAAAGAAAATAGTAAATAGAGTAAAGAAAATATCAATCATGGCTTTAGTAAGATATGAACTCCCTTTACCGGATCATTTGTCTTAGGTAGGGACTTCTCAAAACTTGTGAACTCAGAGTACTTCAGAAAAGTACTTTTACTCAGTACTTTTACCACCTCTGACCATGGTCATCAATTGATTAAATTGTGGCCCCTGGTCATTGGTATTTGTTCAATGAAGTACTAGATAACAGACAAAGGGGGTGGGGAAAATCATCATACATTTATATAGCACTCTTTATTCAGACAAAATCTTGCTGATGAGATGTGACATATATGCCCTTTCTCACTGAATGATTCACTGCCTTCCAACAATCATCAATGGAAACTGAGTCTTCTGTATGGTTCTACCTTTGACAGATCATTAAATAATTAGGCAAAACCTTTTCAGGCTGCATAATTCCCGAATTCCTCTTCTTAAAAATTGAGACTAGTAAATGTGAAGTGTAGCATGACAAAATAAACATTGATTTAGTGTGTTAAGAGAACAAGAGAAGTTGGAAATAATAATGAAGACATGAGGCCCTATCTTGCACCTGGCGTAACGCAGTCCAATGGCCAAACGCAAGTGTCTTTGCTAGTTTAAGACCGATCAGTTGTCAATTTCCCGTCCGGCGCCTGCGTTGTTTAAATAGCAAGTGCACCTGCGCCCATATTTGCGCCCATATTTGTGTTCAGGATAATTCTGGCTGTAGTTGCTATCTTGAGGCATCGGTATGGAGGACCAAGTCTGACAAAATAAGAAATAAATATATAAATAAATAAATGCTCAAAAAATAAATAGGCATACAATTAATTGCACAATAAATACAGCAAATAAATAAATCTAGGCAGTAATTAAATTATACAATGAGATATTAATGTATATATCTCTTTTATATATCTCTTTTAATTAGCTTCTTTATTTATTCACCTTTGTATTAATTACCTTATTTATTTATTGTCCGTTATAATTTTCAACTTTATTTATTTATGACTTATTTTTTAAAGGTATATATTTATGTGTATATTATAATATTTTTGTCTGTTTTATTCTTCCTTTGTATTTTTTTACAGTATTTATTTCTTCAACGCTATTTATTTCTACTTGTCATATTTACATTTCTGTATGCATTTCTACCTCATTATGCAAATGAGAAGGGGCTGTGTCTTAAGGGGAAAACTTCTGCCTATTGGTTGGTTAGCAGTATATTGCATCGTTCAAAACTACATGCTACCGGCCGATGAGGTTATAAGTACTGATGGCAGTTTGACACTGAAGTTTCGAGACTTGCTTCAAAGCAATAACTACAATTCCATTTGAACCACTGCTCCGAATGTTGCTTTGTTACGGAAAAATCACCTGACAAATTATGTCCAAAGCAGCAACTGCTTCATTTTCTGAATGAATCACTTTGCATTTCACAGCACTACCGTGACACCGAAACAGAGTCAGGACTGGCACCACCTCATTTCGAGTCTGAATTCTAGCCCGCTCAAAGCATAAAAACTGCACAACATTGCGTTTGGTTCGTAGTAGCCTCTACAGTGACAAATATTAGTTTGTTCGTATCGATTCATTTTTATTACTATGGAAGCATCTAGGAAGAGATGTCGTTATAACTTTATTCTGATCGCTCCTGATGAGGCTGGTTTTTCATAGTTTGGAGGAAGCGGCCCATCTTCCCAACACGGTCGCAACGTTAATCACACACATAGCGTTCTAATTCCTCCAGTCTATTGGCAGCTTCCATTAAGAGGTCGGAAACTGAACGTCTCTCTGCCGAGTTCACAATTGCTAAACAATGCTTTTTGGTGGGGAAAAGCCATGTAAATTCAACCGATGCAGTATAATGCTAACTGTAACGTTTCCCAGTTCCCCTTCTCTGGACACTGCCACTTCCTTGGTTTGTGTTTCACTGAACTACAATTCCCATTCCCCAGTGCTACTTCCTGTGGACTACAGCTTCCTAGTCAGGCCTCCTCAGAACTACATTTCCCAATACCGGACTCAATCATCCTGATTCTAAACACCTGCTCTCACTCAATGTTTTTAAGCCACACAAACACAGTGCCTCAGTGCGAGGTATTGTGAGTATTCATTTTCTTCTCCATTCTGAGCATTATTGGTACAACGTTATTGAATATCCGGTTTTGACCTTTGCATTGTATATATATTATTCTGACTTAGAAATTCCATTGTACTTTAGCCTGTCATTCGATATTGGTATTCTGGCCTGACCTCCTGCATTGTTTTATAGTTTTTCTGCCTTGGATTT